>JAVQJS010138334.1:0-13368 GCA_036024795.1 Galaxias rostratus | reverse complement strand
ACACACCACACCACACACAAAAACACACACCCACACACACACACACACACACACACACACACACACACAGACAGACAGTCATTATAGATGTCTTTGTCCTCCATCCCGCCTGCCATGCTGCTAAGTTTGGACTCATCAGCCACTAACATTTACACACCCTGGCCTGGTCTGTCTAGACAGGAAGTCTACTCATCTTCTCTGATGTAGGATGTCAGGCAGGGTGTAACTGTCTCGTCCTTCATATTCTTATGGGGTTGACGATGACCCGTTGGGTGTATAGCCTTGTCCAAACAACCCAAAAACATGTTCACACCTCTCCGTTTGGCCTGGCTGGCGCTGCCTGGCACGTGTCTCTGTGTGCGTAGGAGTCGTCGTTCTGCGTGGTGCTGCGGGGCGCTCGGCTGGGCCAGGCCACCCTCAGTGACGTGCTGCAGGCCGGCTGCATCCCCGTCATCCTGGCCGACTCCTACATCCTCCCCTTCTCTGAGGTCCTTGACTGGAAGAGGTACCCAAGGGAGAAGGAAGCTCTCGCCGCGTCCCGGCATGCACGTCATATGGGATAGATATGGGGTTGGGATGATTACATGGGTCGGCTGTTTCAGTGTTTGTAGTGGGAAACAGTCAAGGAAATTTATTTTTTAAGGATGTGTGTGTGTTTTCCAGAGCATCCGTGGTCATTCCCGAGGAGAAGCTTCCAGAGATGTACACCATTCTGAAGAGCATCCCCCACAGGCAGGTGGAGGAGATGCAGCGGCAGGTAACACAACAGTTACACACAAACACCAACCCAGATACACAACAGTTATACTCTCTTCACAGAAAACCGTACACATTCAGCCACATTGTCTTTTTTCATGAGTTCAAAGCTGGTGTTTTGTTGGTGTGCTGGACTAGCCACTAGAGTGGTTTCTATGATGAGGGAGTCCCAGCAGACAGTGACCCACACCCTCTCAGGTTAACTCGGTGTGAAGGAGAGGTCAAAGGCGTTGCGACTCGTACTCTCACATTCCAGTGGGCTCACCTCTGTGGTGGGTGCCCACCCCACCCCCCTCCTCCCTCCTCCAGCCTGTCATGTCAATGGGAGCCATAACATTGTCACTCTGAGAGGCAGGAGAGACGCATGTTAACGAGACCCCTGGATCCCTGCCCCTCTCCATTTGTCAGTTCCAATTTCCCCGCTGTTAGCTCGGTGTACATAAAAAGGCTCTTATGATAGCAAGTGTGGACTTTAGTCGGAGGGAAAAGTAACAATGGCCAACCACTGACTCATTCCCTGTCCTCTTGCCTTCAATAGGGGCATTGAGCCATGATAAACACTAGTGAAAGCCCCCTCGAAGTGGAGTGCAGCGCTCCAAGCTGTTTCTCATTCCCCTTGTATCAACGTCTGTCCATTTACCAATTACTCTGGCCAAACAGACATCTTCGAGACACAGGGCTCAGAGAGCCGACCCGGGGGTCGGATTACGCCAGACAAGGCCTGAAACATGGCTCAGCCCTCGGGGGGCTGTGCGTGGCTCTTCTGTCAGTCCTAAAAGCATGGCGGTGCTCACAGCGCTCCAAGAGGCTCCCAAAGTGGAGAGGGGGATTCTCAAGCGGGCCAGATCAGCGATTGTTTTCTTAGAGCGTTTGGAGTTTAAATAGAAACGTCCAAACGTCTCTGTTCCCTCGGCGTAAAGCCGTCAGCCTCTCGCCTTACTCGTGGTGATCTCCATTCTTCATTGAGAATGAAGGCCGGTGAGGAGACTGAGGGGTCCTCCAGAGTCGTCCATACTTTTCTGAACCCTGGTTCTGATTGGTCGGATGGTGTCAGGGTAGGTTGGCGGGGGGTTCAGCTTCACCCTGGCCCATCTCTGAGTCTCAGCCCAGCATTTATGGGGTGTCTGCAGGGCCCATTCCTCATCAGTCCTCACAGGCACACATCTGGAGGGACACCTCACCACCTCTCCTCCCTGCTCAGTGCCCCGTCTGGGACAACGTCTCTGCGCTCATGGCGATAATACCGTCTTTTCGGCAGGTTATACTCCTTTGTCTGATGCTTTGGCGAAGGGTATGGACTCTGATGAGCCTAGAAACCTTTTTTTTTATTTACGAATGTGTAATTGCAACGTATAGGAATTATATGTAGTATGAAGTGTGTTGTAAAGACCACATTTGTCCAACAGAGGGCCTGGGCTGGCCATGCGTCCCCATAGTGTGTTCTCTGAGACTTGGCACATTTACCTTTTCCCTAAAGGACAGTTCCGTGCATGCACAAATTATATGTAAAAAGATGTAGGATTCCGTCCAGTTGATTGTTATGATGGGGGATGCACAGATAGTCAATCGCTAAGTAAGGCAGTTGAATAAGAAGTGGGGCACAAGCCTGACTTGAAGTGCCAGTAGCTGTCAATGGAAACCCCTTAATGATGTAGCCTAGCAGTGCTAAACAGCTGTGAGAGGTTAGTGGTGGTCCAGAGGAGCTTCCCAAGGTGCTCAGAGACTCCCCAGGGCCTACTTAGTATAAGGCCCTCTTGAGCAGCATCTACATGCAGGCCCTTTATTATATCAGGGCAGCTCCGCCAGTCGTTTCCAATCACAGGGCCCCACGTTTGGGCTTGGCTGGCCGACGGAGATGTTCCTGTGAGGTGAACACGGGAACTGGTGATGGAGGACTGCCACAAGGACTCCTAGTCTATTCAGACGTGGTCCCTGCGCTAACAGCTGGAGCACGTCCACTATGTGGGTGATTTGTCGGTGCGGCTACTTGTTGTCGTCCTTGTTTTGAGGGCTGATGGATGTGTTGTTTGTGTAAATAGACAGCTTTGTGTGAGCGTCAGAGCCATGGGAACAAACACAGTGTTTGTTTATCCAGAGCAGCACTCGGGGCTTGATGGAGTGACTGGGAGTGAAGTGAATAGCTCCGCGGCGCTCTCCTCTCCCCCCACGCCATGCCGTCTCTTCTGCCCCAGTCCTCATAAAAATTCCTGCCGGCGCTGGGAGCAGGCGGAGGGTGGACCAGGGGGCTAGGCCTCTCTCCTCTCTTTTCTCTGGGCCTCCTCCCGGTCGGAAAGGAAACTTTCATCGCCGTCTGATTTATGGGCCGTTGGGATCCCCCCTCGAGATTAGAAAGTCCTCTTGAAATGCACCCTGGGCCCCCATCCCCTTCTTAAAAAGAAGAGGCTGTTTTTGGGTTGTTGTACTTGGGCGATGTAAAGGGTGGAAGACACAAGCTCTTTTGGGGGAGGTGGTAGGTCTCCTCCTACATGCGGTTTAGAGCTCTCTGTGGACAAACTGACAAACAACAGGCCAGTCATGAAAAGGCACTGTTCGGTGAAGGGAAGACAGAGGCGCAGAGCGCTAGGCTAGCTAACCCGCTTTTTCCATTTTAGCACCAAGTTAGTACATGTTGTGATGTGCCTTTATGATTAGCTTTCAATAGTCATTAACCTTAAGAGTCATTTTAAATCAGCTTTGAGTCAAACACACTGGCTCTGCTGCTGCTTTGAAAGTCAATTGTCAAATGGTCTCCCTGAGTGCTGAGCCTTGTGCCTGAAGCCCCAGCTACCTACCAGGAGGTCTGCTCATGGTCAAGGGGCCTTTGTTAACACATTCGGACCGAACCACTCGATTTGGTCTGACAGTACCACCCATACGCACGCACGGTTACCCTGGGTCGGCCATACAAGATCACTAGTCAGGGGTTTGTGAATGGACTGCCCAGGATACGGTCCATAGCTGTCAGAAGATGGTGTCATAACGTGTGGGTCAACACCTGGTGGATGAAGAGAGATGTACTGGAGACACGTCTGTGCAGGCCAGGCTCACGCAGGCCTGTTTCCTTTATAAATACAGGTGCCATTCAGTTTCTCTCTTCCGGTGTGGGCGTGGGCCATAGTACATGCAGCATGTTTTAACAACCCGTTCTCTTTCTGTCCTCCAGGCTCGCTGGTTCTGGGATGCCTACTTCAGCTCCATGAAGGCCATCGGTATGACGACGCTCCACATCATCAACGACCGCATCTACCCCTACGCTGCACGCACCTACGAGCAGTGGAACAACCCTCCAGTGGTGGTAGGTGCTAGACGCAGAGCCAGTGTCAACCATGACTAAGCGCTGTCGGCCTCCTCCATTCATGGATACATGGATGGTGCTGAGAAGACAATAATTAGTTACTCTCATTGTTGTTTGTTATTCATACCAGTGAGTAATAATCTGACTTTATTTTGTACCAAACGCTGGTGGAGGACCCACTGGCTCACTGGCTAGCCCTGGCTGGGGTTTGGACACAGAGTGACCCTCAGAGCCACATTTAGTGGAGGACCCTTTGGCTGTCTGGCTAGCCCTAGGGGACCCACTGGCTCTCTGACTAGCCCTGGCTGGGGTTTGGACACGGCGACCATAAGGAGCCACCCTTAGTGGGGGACCCACTGGCTCTCTAGCTATCCCTGGCTGGGGTTTGGACACACAACGACCCTCAGAGCCACCCCTAGTGGAGGTGTTTTGGCAGGGCCCTGTCCCAGTCTGTCAGGGTTTGGCTGTGTGTCTGTGAACGCCCATTCCATTTGTGTCAGCAGTACTGCACACTGGGAGGAGGCCTCCAGTGTGTTGAACTCTGAATTCCTGAAGGTTGGAGTCATTGTGTGTGATAGAGATAGCGAGAGTGGTGTGCGTTAGCGTGTTTCTTTGCAGTCGGGGCTGCGGGTGGATGCTGATGCAGACTGAGCGACCAGCTCTCTCCCCCAAGTCTGCTGTCAGTCCCTCTTGTGAGCTCCAAGTCCCTGGAGACCCCACTCACTGTCTGTTGGATAGATGGGTGTGAGTACGGTGCTTTGAATGTATTAAGTCTGGTCTATTGTATTGGTTGAGGGTTATTTAGGTGTGTGAGTGTGTCATATGCTGGGTTTCAGTCAGACATCCCCGGTCTGTCAGCCTCACACTGCTGCCCCCCTCCTTCTCACTGACGCCGTGGTTTTCTAGCAGGCTCATAAATACGCTGAATGAACCCTGCAGCAGGGCTAATGAGAGAAGCCAACCGGCGGCTGGTTACCTTCAAGGGCTTGGCCTGTAAATCAACAATTCCACTTGACGGCTGGCCACTTGTGCCAGAAAGTCCTGGGCGCTGGGCGATCCATCATTGTCATTGTGGTCTCCGTAGCCTGGGCTCCACGACCGCTGCAGGGTCAGTGTTTCCGGGGTTCAAACCTCTGGCCGGTCCAGCCCATCGGAGCGCAGACAAAATGCTTTCTCTCAAAGAGAATCCAGTGGAAATACAAGCAGAGGAATTGGAAAGAAGCACCAAATAAATCAAGGCGCTGTACCCCCCCCCCCCCCCATCCCATGTTCAGTACCCTGTGTGCTCCTAATTGAAAACACATTGCCTGCGCTGTGCCGGTGCTTCTGGAGCGGGGACAGGCTGCTTTTTGTTTGGAGATTGTAGTGGGCAACTGGGCCTCAGGTACTGGAGGTATGCAACGGAATGTCTTCAAAGCTTATCTCCACCAGGAAAGGGTTTGTCCGTGTAGGAATCGAGGCTGTGGAGTTGTATGGTTTGAGTCTACGTTGCTTTGTTTGAAATGTAAAGCTTGCCTTATGTATAAGTTTTACTTTACAAAGCCCGTCTCCTCCGTTTGTCTCAGTGTAAACTTGTGACCTCTCTTGTGAATTCTCTTGAGTGATGATCTGTCTTTGATCTGGCATACTATGTCAGACAAATGACTTAAGTGGTCTTCTAAAGTTGCCTCTTTTCTGTTTCACTGTGTTAGTTTAATTAATTCCCCCCCCTACTGCTTGTACCATGGTGTCAGGAGCCACCACAGGGAAGTTTCCACTCGCCAGTAAAGCTCCTTTTTATTGGCTGAGAAGCGACTGATGTTGGAGTGGCGGTCCGCCGCCACGTGGTTCTGTGACACCGGGGGGATGGAGGGGACTTGCGTCAGGAAGCCCACAGCTTGATATCCCCCTTGCCGCCGTCGTCAGGCAGGGACACGGTGGACTTGGTGGATGTGGGGCTTCTTTGATACTGTTTTACGAAGTAGACCAGGAGGTCCAGTTGCTTTGAGGGAGGTTACCGGTACAGCACAGCTTCCTGATAGCGAGATGATGTTCAAAAACTTGTCAACAGCAAGTCTTTTTTGACCCCACTTAATTAAGTTTTCAAAACAAGAATAATTTCCCTAGTAGGGAGAAATGCTTAAGTGTCACAATGACCTAAAGCATGCCACTTACAATGTGTCTTTTGAGTCGCTACTGATATGCAACCACCGATTAACCTCAAAGCTTTATTTGTTGCCTGTTAATTATGTATGTGACCGGCTCCTTTGATGAGAATGATGGGTGCATTGAGAGAAAGCATCAGAGAGTGTCTTGCCACTGTCAGAGTGTCTGTTTACAGTCTCACTGGTTCTAGGCTTGAGACTCTGCAGTCCGTTTGAACACAGACAAGGCAGAGACAGCCTGTTACATGCTCTTTAGGCCTACTCCTCTGTCTGCCGTATTGCTTCCCCTCTCATCTGAATGGCTGCTGTGTGGTGTGTGTGCTGGCTCACCCTGCCCTTCCTCGTGAGCTCTACCCTGTTGGAGCTGCAGCACCATTGGCCCTGTTGCTGCTTACTTATTGTGCAGGCACCATGCCTTAGTCTCTGCAAAGCCAGGCTGACATGCTGGTGTCCTGGTCTGTGGGGCTCATGTTTCTCTGCCTCTGGTGCTGTCCTGAGATCAGTCTCTCCAGCAGTTTGGCACATTCTCTCAGTCTGCTTGGCATTCCAGGTCACCTCTCACTAGGGACCTGGCATCCTCTACTCGGATTGGTGGAGAGAAAATCATAGGGGATTCCTGCTTCCCTAGTAAAACTGCAGCCTGGCAGTCACTGCAGGTGATGTCAATTCCTGTGCCAGCTGGGTAATGATGTTTCAAAGGCGAAACGAGACTGGCTGAGGCCGTGGACAATCTACGTGTATTTTTTCTGTTCTTCTGATTGCATGTGCTCTCTGTTAGTGTGTTAACATTGGCGTTGTGTGTCCTCTGTAGAAGTGGACGAGCGTCAACAGCCCGCTGTTCCTGCCGCTCATCCCCCCCAGGGCGCCGGGCTTCACAGCCGTGGTGCTGACCTACGACCGCATCGAGAGCCTCTTCCGGGTCATCACGGAGATCTCCAAGGTGCCCAGCCTTGCCAAGCTGCTGGTGGTGTGGAACAACCAGAACAAGAGTCCGCCCGAAGGTCAGGCCCCATTAGTCTCCCTCCGTTCACATAGCTTTAGTGCTTCTCCCCTTTATTTGGAAAAGGGGGCTTAACACACCAGCGTCATCTGCCAACTCGATGGGAGAGATGGGGAGAAGTAGTTTTTTTTTTATTTGTTTTTTTTATCACTCTGCCATCTTGGATTTTAAGACCCCAAGTCGAGCTCTGATGTACAACAGATGAGTGAGAACGATGTTTGCAGCCAAGACTCATCTGTCTGTCTATCTTTCCTTAGAAGTGGAAACACTGAGAGGCGTGACACGCTGGGCCAGTAAGGCCAGAATTCTCTGGCGTTTCTCTCTGGGAACGAGGAAACTAGCTACTAGACACTGCACTGCCAAAGTCGCTTCAAAAGTGGAGCTGTGAAAAGGGAAACGTTAGCCTCTCCTGTTGTCGTGTGTTTGCCCCCCTCCACTTGGTGTAGCCCCGTCAACCTGAGGACGTCAGCCAGTCAAATCTGTGGCTTAAAAACGTAGCGTCTAGGTTGAATCTGTATTCATCATATGAGCTCCAGAGGGGTTTTGTTCATCTGTGGTTCTCCCTAGAGCCCAGCGTTCTCTCACTGGCTGCTCTCTCTGGTACGCCTGCTCATAATGTCCGATATTTATATGGGGCCTGGGAGCGGTGGCTGTGGATGGGGCTGACGTTGTTAAGCCACAGTGAACTCCTGTACCTGCGCGTATACCTTCCCTCCCCTCCTGCCTGACTTGCGCGCCCGTCTGTCTGTCCAACTTCCATTAAGACCCATTAGGGACGTGTTGGAGTAAGCCAATATTATTTGTTATTTATGACACCCTTTGCTCTAACGATATCCCCTAACAAGGCGATTAGGTGCGTTGCTGTTTATGGAGGCCCTTACCCTACTGACGGTTAACCCAGAACGGGGCCGGTCTGGCGGGCCGTAGAAGCCCATCCTCCTGCCACGAGAGTCTGCTGGCGTAATGAAGCGGTGGTGCCACTTTGAAGTGGCCCCGCAGGCCCCTTTGAGTAGAGGTGTGAGCGGGGCCTGGCTGCGGATCGGACCTATTAGACTTAATGAGGGGTCGTCTGCAGGTCAGGCGCTGGAAGTGCAGCTCGGTCCTCCAGCAGAGGAACGGATTTCCTCTGTCCCACCATCGGGTCACCGGGCTCCCTCCCCCTCCCTGCCCCCGGCCGCTGGTGTCTGACCAACGTGCTGCTGGCAGTGAGGTAGTCCTAAGGAGGTTTCATTTGTGTCCAGTATACCCGGCCTTTGATCTCTCACGGTTTGTTTTGAATTGACGTGGTTATAGACAATACTCAACTTCATGCTTATGTTCATACCTTCCAAAAATCACAGTTACATGCTCTGGATGTCGCTGTCACCTTTCTTGACTGTCTTTAGCAGTAGAGCGTCAAAACAGCACTAGATATCAAGGGGAGGGATTTCGTTGAGCGCCCAGGATATTTGTTGGGTTGCTTCTGCGAAGCGAATCAGACAGGCGTCCAACAGTTGTTTTTTGAAGTGTTTTCCCTCTGTCTGCTGCCTTTGAAAGCCACCAATGGAAAGCCAACCCTGAACTCTTGTTGGATATAATTATGACTAAGCTATCCCATAATGTTTCCTGTGATCTTGTTCAAGTTTAACTTTGAGAACTATGAAAAGTATTTACACTGAAAACAATGGGAACAAGCAGAACTTTCTAAAAGGAGTCAAGACTATGGAAACAGCCTGTAAACTACAAAAGAAGGGATGACACTCTTCTTATCTTCCTGCTGAAAGTGTTGCACAGTCTTTGACTCTTTGGTCGGTATGAGCCGAGGAGGTTGTTTGAGCCTTAATGGGGTGACACACTCGGAGCCATCTGTCTGCCTCTTGCTGCTCCGTGCCGTGGACACAGCCCAAGCTCTTACGCGTCTGCTCTTCTCAGAACTGGTGCCCTGCATCTGAAGGAATCTCACTGTGGTCGCATGCATTTGCACTTTGTGTTTGAAACCGCTTCTCTTTTCCACTGAGAGTGCCATCTTTGAATGTCATTCCTACCCCCAAAGGCAGCAGAATAGCCACCATAATAGTTCTACCCCAACTAGTCTCTACTGCATATTTATCTTCTGTGTAGTTGAACGCTGTTTTTCCTCCTGATTTGAATATGGCCTTTATTGAACTTTCAATAACTGGGCATTTCCAAATGAATTTATTACTGAAATGACTGATCCATTTCTCTCCAACAGAGTCCCTGTGGCCTAAGATAGCCGTGCCCCTCAAAGTGGTCCGCACCAAGGAGAACAAGCTCAGCAACCGCTTCTTCCCCTACGATGAGATCGAGACGGAGGCCGTGCTTGCCATCGACGACGACATCATCATGCTGACGTCCGACGAGCTGCAGTTTGGCTACGAGGTGAGGCCCCGGGGAGCGTGTCCACCCTCTGAAGTCGTCCATCTCGCCGTCCACCCTGTAACTCGTGGCGCTCCTTCCCCTGAAGGCAGGTCATCCAGACTGGCCCCTTAAAAGCCACAGCCAGGCAGATATCCCGCCCCCCTCGTCTCCGGCGGTGTGTTTCGCTGGTGGCTTAGGGAGACGTGTTTGATGTGTGCGGGACGCTGACGGGCCGTCAGAGCTGACGCTGTCCATGACCAACAGCCCGGATCAGCCCTGCTCAGCCCGACCTAGCACTCACCTGAAGGCATTTAGGCCCCATTCAGACAATTGAGGGACAATTTCAGGATAATTACTCAAAATGAGAGGCAGGCTGTGGCAGGGAGAGGGCCGTCTGCCCGGGCCCAGTGGTAGGACAAGAATCAGATGTCGGCCTTCGTAGCCGAGGACCACCACAGAGAACGGGCTGCATCATGTCCTCGCTTCTCCGGGATGGATCATAATCCATGGCTCCTACAAGCCTCCTTCAATAAGAGCGTCTGCGTTTCTTTTCCTCTGCGCTTCACCACTCCATAGATCTGATTTAGGACTCCCCAGGACAACAACAAAAAACTCCACAAGTCACCGCACTCATGGTGAAGTTACTCGTCTGATAGCGTGAGGGAACCTTACCTTGCTGTGCCCCTGTAGGTGTGGAGGGAGTTCCCAGACCGGCTGGTTGGCTACCCGGGTCGGCTGCATCTGTGGGACCATGAGATGGGCAAGTGGAAGTACGAGTCGGAGTGGACCAACGAAGTGTCTATGGTCCTGACCGGAGCCGCCTTCTACCACAAGGTACTTGGAAAGCATCCATATCCTCTGCTCCTCTAAGGTCACTGTCAGTACTGGGTTTGCCTTTGTTTAGGTCAAAACAATTGTTCTGTTAAAGTCAAAGACAGTGTAGTGTTTGAAGAAAAGCTGTATCATGTATAATTTCCTCTTTGGTGTGCCTGTTTAGTGGATTGGGTATGCCTGTTTAGCGGATGCTAAATGGTCACGGGAAATATGCATACTATCTTAGAAGTTTGTTTGAACTTTACCTTGAGATATTAATTTTTTTTCCTCAGAACGTTGTCCCATTTTACCCTGCAGAAAAGTGGTCCGCGGAATACCTAATGACCTGGTGGCCTTAGGAATGTCTTTTGGGATGGACCAGCGGTGTGGCCCTTTCAGCCGTCGTCCCTGTCACACGGCTTGAGGCTGGTTAGGGAGGGAGGGGGGAAGGTCACTGGCACAGGCCGACAGATAGACAGTGCAGCACAGTGTCATAGGTGAATGCGAGGTTATCTCCCGGCCATGCCCTCAGCCCTCACACACCGACTCAAAGGACATTCTCGAAGCAGCTTCAAAGGCTAACCGATGCTAGTGGCAGGGTTTGTTTACTTGAAACAATCTGACCCGGTCATTTATCAGGCAGGCCTCCCACATATGCCCCTGCTGGTGATGTGCCTAACGTGACCATTGCTTTTCCATGTCAGTACTTCAACTACCTCTACACCTACAAGATGCCCGGGGACATCAAGAACTGGGTGGACGCCCACATGAACTGTGAAGACATCGCCATGAACTTCCTAGTGGCCAACATCACTGGCAAGGCCCCCATCAAGGTACCGTGCAAACCACAGGGGGTCTCTCTGTGGTGCTCTCGGGGTAGGGCTGAGCGGGAGCCATGCCCTGGCCACGTATCTCTGCCTTAGATCAGTTGTCACTTTACTGTGTCCTCCCACACAAACCCCTCCAGGTCCCTTCAGACTGATGGAGTCCAGGTGCTGACTGAAGCCCTTATCTGTCCCTCACTGCCACCTCCACCCACATATCCCCCCCCGACACACACACGCTGTGTTTTCCTAAGCATTCTGATGGTGCACACACACACACACACAGCCCACGCTACTTTTTCGGTCTTATCTCTCCCTGGCACTGACTCCCCCATCATCCTTCATCTCACACGGGTCCAGAGACTTTTGGCATTGAGACACACACCCATCCTATGTCCAGAGTGTTGCCCCAGGGTCACCACCTTGAGGCTAGGAGGCTGACGACGTGTGACAGGAGAGCCATGTAACATAGCAGTAATGAGCCAACGGCTGACTTTCTGCTTGTCTAATCCCCTCAGACATAGAGCCCTCTCATTTAGAGCTTCAGCTTTGCTCTAGGCGCTGCTTTATACCTGTCACAAAACAATGTAACTACAGCGAAGCGAGTGTATCCGATTCCTGATGCTGTGGTTGGTACTTAGTTTAATGAGCGCCTTGTGGCTTCCTCACAGGTTACCCCTAGGAAGAAGTTCAAGTGTCCCGAGTGCACCGCCATCGATGGACTGTCGCTGGATCAGACCCACATGGTGGAGAGGTAGCGTTTGCATGGCACTTTGATTCTTTCTGTTCATCTTGTGGCTCCACACTGTGACCAAAAGGAAAGCGGGCTGGCCTAAACGACGTGCGGTGTTTGTCCTCCGCAGGTCCGAGTGCATCAACAAGTTTGCCTCGGTGTTTGGCACCATGCCCCTGAAGGTGGTGGAGCACCGCGCAGACCCTGTCCTGTACAAGGACGACTTCCCGGAGAAGCTGAAGAGCTTCCCCAACATCGGCAGCCTTTAACCAGCTGCCTCAGCCCAGGTTCTCCCCGCCCGCCCACCCACGTTTAGACAGCTTGTTCTCTCCCCTTCTTTGGCTTGACATCAGTGCAGCCACCAAAGTACTGATCAGAACACCAACTTACAATCCCATTTCAAATCTTTTCACTGCTGTATTCAGAAACTCCATATCCGGGTTTGGCATTACGGCATGTGGTACTGGTTACAGGGGCACTTACCAATTTGGGTGGATAAAGCTACAACAGCTATAGATTTCTACAATAGTCAGCTCCAACCCGTTGGTGGAGTCCAATTGGATTGCGTACATGTCCAGTCTGACTGTCTGACACGACGGGACGTGAGGCGGCTTGATCACGCGTTCCACACAGGCAAGGAACTGAAGTCCTGCTTGGAGTGACCTGGAGAAATCTGTATCCCTTCACGCTTTGTCTGCTTAACTGAGTCCAATGCCTTTCAGCCTTTCTTAAACACACTGTGGGAATCGAGCAGGAACTGCTGGACGCGTATTGTATCCCTGCTTTAAAAATGACAATTTTAGTCTCTCAACCGGCAAAGTTACTTTAAAGCCATTAAGTGTTGTAAATAGGCCAAAGGTTTTCGGAAATACCGTCTGTTGGGATGGAATCTGAGCACACCAGTGAAGTGTGACCGAACAGTAGCAACTGATTCTAGACCCCCTCTTCACCACACCCCTGTGTAGTGAGGAGTCTCTTTCTGACCTGCAGTTGGCGGAGATGGATCACAGCTGTATCATAGTACTGATGGAGCCTCTTGTTGTTACATTGCATACATAGTAGGAGGAGACACAGTGGAGTCTAGTCCTAATTCAGATCCGTTGGATGATTGATGCTTTGGCTTTGCCCCCATCAGAGAGGGACGTGTGCCCACAGGGTTGGTGTCTAGGGCAGCTCGTCCTGCCATCCGACAAGGCCTTATCCCAGAGCGTGTTTCACTGGGCATTTGACCAGGGCCTTGTAGGGGCAGCTTGTTGTGGTATAGGTAAGAAAAAATATAACATTAGAGGTGATATATCTGTTCTAATTTATGATTTATCATGTAAACATTTTATGGTACAATGTCCTTTTTTAAACAAACGTGGTGTGTGTGTGTGTGTGTGTGTGTGTGTGTGTGTGTGTGTGTGTGTGTGTGTGTGTGTGTGTGTGTGTGTGTGTGTGTGTGT
>JAVQJS010138295.1:0-19303 GCA_036024795.1 Galaxias rostratus | reverse complement strand
AACGACCAACGTTTCTTCGAGTTCGACAGCAGTACATCAATTTACCTCGGATGACCAAATTTGCTTGTAAGTTAGTGCTAGTTAAATGTTTCATGTCAAACACTTAGTGTCGCTTTAGACAGTTACAATTAAAGTGTCGCTTTAGACAGTTGCAATGCATAATGCTAACTTAACAAGTCGCCCTCAGTCATACAAGCAATGATGCCCATGTCGTTAGCCAGCCAGGGAACGAGCTTTGCTTACACCATCTTAGTTTCTACTAACCATGGCTTACTACAAACTATTCAAAATTACGTTTATTTTTTTGCACATGTAATGCCTTGCTCTTGGTATTTTGTGTTTGAAAGTGTATCGTTAATAATAACACATTACTCGGGTCCGGTGACGTTATCTGCGTTGCTAAAGTAAAGGCACGCTCTGTAGCCTTTATTAAGTAACGTTAACACACTAGTAATAACAGGAGCATTAACTGCACGCGTAACTTAGCAAGTACGGAATATATGTTGCGGAATATATACTCAATAATACTACTGAAGTTAGTTTCTACGTGTAATCCCTGTACGTAGCATATATATATTTGATCAGTTTCTGTATAATGAGCCTCATGTTATTGTGTTTCAGAGGGCCATCCTCTCCCTCCACAGCACCGGGCAGATCAAAAGCCATGTCCTCACAACAGCCCATAAGCTCAGCCTCCAACAGTCCAGCCAGCACCCTGGGCTCCCCTTTCTCAGTTATCAGTCCCTCACTTGGTTCCCCTGGCATGACACCTTCTATGGGCTTTGGACCCATTAGCAGCAATCAGGTAAATTGGAATGTTTTAGAGTGCATGCTTTGCTTTAACTGTAAACATCAGCTTTGAATTGTGCCCACACACAAACTGTCTTTACAGTTCAGCAATGCCTTTGTATTATGCAAAATTACACTAAATGCTTAATATTATAATACCTGTAATTTACCTAACAAGGAAAACACCATAATATATATAATATAATCATAAATAAGTATACGCCTGCTTCTTAACTTTGTTTATAGGAGTGAATCTGTTTTGCGTAACTACAGAATTTAACAATCTAGAAAAAGTCAGGCCTAGTAAAAATAATCAGCTTGAGCATTAAATAGCCTAGTTTCCTCATACATGTAATTATGTTTTATTTTTTCGGTTGTGCATGGCCAGATCAACTCTTCAATGTCTGTTTCGGGGATGCACTGTATTAGCAGCTCGGATGATGTCAAGCCCCCCTTTGGCTTGAGGCCCATGTCTGCTCACAGCCCTGGGATAATGCTCTCCCAGAAGCGCCTATGTGCCATCTGTGGAGATCGCTCCTCCGGTGAGTGAGTGCATTAAGAGAACGGTTAATAGAGGTGAAACGTTGGCTGAGGACCCATTTTAAATCCGTGATAATCTCTTATTTTCAGCTGTCTTCTGCTGGGTGTCCTTGAGTTTAACCAATGACCTGAAGTAGAGTGTTAACTGTATCTCTAGCAATTGGAAACTGTGTAGAAAACTAAATCTGAAGTAATTCAGGAGGTTGCTTTTGTTTGATTTGTTTTAATGTTAATATTGCATTTTATTTAATATAACGCTTTACAAAAGACGTTTAAACCTAATAATTGCTTAGTTGCTTTTTAAGTGTCTTTACCATCTTTTTTGTAGGCAAGCACTATGGGGTGTACAGCTGTGAAGGTTGCAAAGGTTTTTTCAAACGCACTGTGCGCAAAGACCTGAGCTATACATGCAGGGATAACAAAGAGTGCCTGGTTGACAAGCGACAGCGCAACCGTTGCCAGTACTGTCGTTACCAGAAGTGCCTGGCCATGGGCATGAAGAGGGAAGGTAGGGAAGGGATGAAGGCTTTACGTGGGGTTACATACAGCTTCATGGCACACATTATTTTGTTCTAAGTTTGAAACACAGACTGTCCTTTGACGATGTTAGCAAGGAGATATCTACTTACAGTGCATCACAGCGCTTATATCTTTTCACATTTTGTTATGTTACGGCCTTATTAAATTCCATTTACCAAGATGGAGGCAGCTGTACTCATTGGAACATTCAAAGCAGCAGAATTCTTTCTGTACCCATCCCCAGTTTTGTACCTCGAGACAATTCCTTTTGTTTCATTGTTGGTTTGTGCTCTGACAAGCACTGTCATCTGTGGGACCTTTTATGTGGATAGGTGTGTGCTTTTCCAAATCATGTTTAATCAACTGCATTTACCACAGCTGGACTCAAATTAAGCTATAGAAACATCTCAATTATCAACAGTGGTTCAATCAAACAGAATGCACCTTAGCTCAATTTTGAACGTCACGGCAAAGGCTTTAAATACTTATGTACAACACAATTGATTTAGCAGTTATTTATTCATAACAAATTTGCAACCATCTCCAAAAACTTTTGTCATTATGGTGTATCGTGTGTAGATGTTTTTGGGAAAAAAATATTTAATGTATTTTGTGATAAGGCTGTGCCATAACAAAATGTGGAAAAAGTGAAGTGCTCTGAATACTTTCCTGATGCACTGTATCTAACAATTGTTCTCTTTATTTACTTTCTTATTTGACTGATTGAGCAGTTGGCCAATAAGTCCAGGCAGATAATAATAAAAACAGATCAAATGGCTTGAGTATTAAACAATGCTTTTCCTGGGTCCTTCCTATCATAGTGAGCCAGTAAATGCATTGGATACCATGAGATTGTAGCTAACAGTTTAGTTGTGATTATTGGCTTTTAAAGTCTAGAATGTGAGGTGAGATGATTACTGTATCTGTAATGTGTGAGAGTATAAAGTGGTGAAATGGTAGCATTTTAAATAAAAAAAATTATGGGAAGAGATTTGCATTTTTGGGTAAGCTTATAAAACTAACCCCTCTTTACCTTTTGTTCCCCCTATTCTTTCTCTCCCTCCCTGTATAGTGGTCCAAGATGAACGTCAGAAATGTAAGGATAAAGAGATTGGAAGAATGGAGGGTTGATGGACACACTGGATGTCCTGTTCAGTTGTATTATTCAAGATTCTGATCAACCTTGTTTTATAATTTAAATTGAGAATAATAGCTCTTGTAGACGTCTTTTCGAACACATCCTGCTCAAGAAAATATTCACCTGTTTGTTTATCAATCTTTTTGACACTGTTGTCTCTTCAACCCATTTGTTCTGCCGTTTTCCATGTGAACCCTTCCTGTGCCCCTCCTTCTTTGGCCGGCTGTCTGGCTGGTTGCCTAACTGGTACAGCTGTCCAGGAGGAGCGACAGAGGAACAGGGAGCGAGAGGAAGGCCTTGAGTGTAGCAGCGCTGTCAACGAAGAGATGCCTGTGGAGAAAATCCTGGAGGCAGAGACTGCTGTGGAGCAAAGGACTGAGCTCCACTCGGATGGCGGCTCTGCAGCTAGCTCTGTGAGACGCTGTCTCATTCTCTCTCTCTCTCTCAGAGATTAGATAGAGAGAGAGAGACTGTAGCAGAATTGCTTTTGTGGAATTTTGTTAAGGTAATTGTGTTAGTCTGCTTTACGACTCATGAGTCTATGTTTTTTTTGATTGATTGCAGCCCCATGATGCAGTCACCAACATCTGTCAGACTGCAGACAAACAGCTGTTTGCCTTGGTGGAGTGGGCTAAAAGAATCCCTCATTTCTCTGAGTTGCCCCTGGATGATCAAGTCATCCTGCTTCGTGCAGGTAAAATGCACTGCCTCATCTGAACATGTGTGGCTTCAAGGCCAGTTTGACCACTAAGAAGTTTCAGAGAAGCGATTTAGTATTTTCGGGGGTCTTATTGTTGTTGGTGTTGGTCTCTGGTCAGGATGGAATGAGCTCCTGATTGCCTCCTTCTCTCATCGCTCCATCGCTTTGAAGGATGGAGTCTTGTTGGCTTCTGAGCTCCACAGGGACAATGCACACAGTGCAGGGGTGGCAGCCATCTTTGACAGGTATGTGAGTCGAGTCGGTGTCTGCCCAGTTCTTTCAAATTGTTACAATAGGTATAGTCAATATTATTTTATATCCACATTACTTTACAATTTTGATGTGACCAACGGTTCCAATCACAGGGAGAGTGTGCAGAGTGCAGAGGTGGGCGCCATATTTGACAGGTAAAAATCCCCGTTTCTTGATTTAAAACACTTTCTCTCCTAAATACACATTGTTTGACTGGTAAATTGTTCTTTGCTTTTTAACGTGAAGTTAATCTACTTTTTTGTTTCAAGTAAATAATTAAAAAAATCTCCTTAAAAAGTAACCAATAGAATTGATAGCTGCTGTGTTTTTTATTACCTAGGTTGTTCAAACACATTGAATACATCAGAAAAAAATGGTTTCGGTGACTCTAAGTTAAAATAATCAGTTTAATGTTTACAAAATCTTCTCTTTTGCATTTTTCTCCCTTCTGGCTAATTTATGCATGTCCTGCATCTAGAGTTCTCACCGAACTGGTCAGTAAAATGAGAGATATGCAAATGGACAAAACTGAGCTCGGCTGCCTCAGAGCAATCGTCCTTTTCAACCCAGGTACTGTTTTTTCATCTGGCTTAGATTTTACTTATATTGTATAGTCTTTGCATGAGTAAATTACATATATTATTTTGGTCCCTCAGATGCTAAAGGACTCTCCAACACTGGTGAAGTGGAGGTCCTTAGAGAGAAGGTGTATGCCTCACTGGAGTCCTATTGCAAGCAGAAATACCCAGAGCAGCAGGGAAGGTAGGAACTCTGATCACATTTTAATATTGACTGTGCAGACCGCCTCATGCTGAATGTTCTGCTAGTGTTAATGACCCTAGTCATGTGAGAACTATTGTATACCTGTACCTTTTTCACCAGTAACCATTTTAGAACTTATTTGAATTTTTGACTAAGTTATTTATTTATCTTTTTCCATTCATCAGGTTTGCTAAGCTCCTGCTCCGACTGCCAGCACTGCGTTCCATTGGCTTGAAGTGCTTGGAGCACCTCTTCTTCTTCAAGCTGATTGGTGACACACCTATCGACACTTTCCTTATGGAAATGCTTGAAGCTCCTCATCAATTGTCATAGATAGAATGAAAGGTGTACTGTGGCTGGGGTGAGATCGCTTGGGTCTGGGATTTTGCTGGAGTGGGACTGCACTTTTTAGTTCTTTGAAGTTTCAGCAATTTGTCTCACTGCTGTCTGGGTTATACTATTTTAGTGCACCACAGATTTGCTCTTTAGACCAAACCCAAGACATGCCATGATCTACAAGCTGGTGCTATATATTAATATAACTTCATGAAAACGATGATAAAAAATATTTTTTAACAGTGGAACCTTTAGTTCCATCACTGGCTTTCTGAAGCTACAATTTGAGTATACATTTTTATAAAATCAAGTTTATGCTTTTTAGACACCCAAAAATGGTAACCTTCAATTTTGTCGGTTTCTCCATGATTCCTAAAACCTTTCTTTTTAAAATGAAGCTTTCATGGGTCATGAGTATGCAATGAGGCCATTTATTTCTTATCACTTTTAATTTGACAGAGATCTTTTGAAAAAAAACTAAAACAACAAAAAAGACCTGAATACATTGTCAAATCTTGGAAAAGTACATTACTTTACCAAGTACTCACTGTGTACTCACTCACTGTGTGTCTGATTATTGGTAGTCCTTGCGCGGTGGCTCGGAGGTTAGCACTGTTGCCTCACAGTGAGAGGGTCCTGGGTTTGATCCCATCTGACCCAAGGCCCTTTCTGTGTGCATGTTTTCCCCGTGTTGGCGTGGGTTTCCTCTGGGTACTCCGGTTTCCTCCCACCGTCCAAAAACGTGCAGGTTAATTGGTGACTCTAACATTGTCCGTAGGCGTGAATGTGAGTTGTTACCTGTCCCTATGTGTTGGCCCTGTGATAGGCCGGCGACCTTTCCAGGGTGTAACCCGCCTCCCGCCCTACGTTGGCTGGGATAGGCTCCAGCGCCCCCCGCAACCCTGCATAGGATAAGCGGTATTGCTAATGAATGGATGGATGTTTGTATCCCCTCCTTATAAGAAATTAAAATGCTATGAGTGATCATGAAATACAAAACAAGTTGATGATAACAACTGAAGAACAGACTTGTTTTAACTGTGTTGGTCTACATTTATTAGTCTAGTAAAATGATATTAGTGTTGTTTGTTTCTTTGCCGTTTTGTAAGTCTAATCACCTCGCAGTTAAGAATAAGACAGCACTGCACATTGCTATATGCTATTTCTAAACCATACGATCGTCACATGTTTGGCTTTCGAGTGGTCAAGTGCTTGTTCTTTGGTGCTATACAGCAGACAATTTGAAATCATTTGGTGCAGCCATACACTAAACTGGGTACATAGGAAATTAAATTATGCAATTGATGATCTCTCAATCTTTTAAAGGTAGCAATACTAAATATTTACTGCATAAGCTCTCTACCTGTCAACTGTTCAGTTCTGGCTTCTTACAAAGAAAATTATTGTCTGTTAGAAAGGGAATCCTCTAGTGTAAATTATCTAAACAATTGTAAGGTACCGTGCAAATATAATTGTTCAGGGAAAGTACTATATATTGATATTTGAATAACGCGATCAGGTCACACAAAATATGTAATTGGTATGTACCCTTGCTTTAGCAATTTACTCTTATAGAACTGAACACATCTTTAGGTTGCACTGAATTCCATCAGAATTGCAGCTGAATCTTTCCAATCTGTTTGGCTTTTTTGGTGCTTAGATGTATTTTTTTTAGGTAGTTGTCTTGTTCAGCTTATTCTGTCTCTTCCCTAGTTTATTAAACACAAACCATAATCACATTTACAGATCATGACACCTGTGGGCATATAAATAAATTTAAAACAAGACCAAATATGAGTTTTGTAAGATGACCATGTGAACATCTAATCAACTGTATTGCTATATTTGTCATTTACTTGTGTACACTATTGGGCGGTAAAGATCATTGTGGATGAGTGACTTGCAGCATGGGTTGTGTGGAATGAAAATAAAGAGGCTTAACTTTTACTTGTTTCTCAACTTTCTTCTTTCATCACATTAAATGTTTAGTTTACCTTATGCTTATACTCAAATTAATTTCCATCACATTACCTATTACGTGCGCTATATTAATCTGATGTCAAACCTCTGTCTTGTGTATTATAGAGTGCAAGGTTTAATAGTTATGGAATGACTCACTAATGTTTGTTTTGAAGTGTAAAATACTAAAATATATTTGATCGGATCTCCTAGATTTACATGAGTTTGCATTACAAAAAGACAATTTTAACGGTAAAAAAACAACTAGTATTTAGAAGTTGGACTTCCCCACTGCCCAACCAGGTCTGACTCTCATCAGGTTATAGATTCAATCGAGGCTTCTGATATCTAAAACTTCTTGGTACTACCAGATACATAACCATATAAATGACAAAAGGGTAACATATCGAGTATGTCTTTAAAATAAAACAATTCGAAACGGCAAGATAGACACAAAATCCATGTCTATATTTCAGTTTACCTTTTTATTGCATTTACGTTACATAATGTATGTTGCAAGCTCGGATGCAAAATGAGCACGGCTCGTGAATGTTTACAGCTTGTGAATGTATACTATGTCCCAGGTTCCACAGTTGTTTTTATGGCACATGCAACAACAAATATTATGGAGGAAATAATTTGGAGGAAACATTAGTTTGTTGAGTGCAATTAAATCAAAATATGCCATATTAATATTAGTTAACTTATTAATCACGGTGGCCTGTGTGTTTTTACATTTTGTGCAGAGTAAATCCATACAATTCATCACAGTCTTTTGATAGTCGGCAAACCTGTTTTACACTGCTCTAGCTGGGTTTCTTTTTAAATTACACTTTATTTAAGAATAATACTGCTTTTACTATATTACACTATTCTATACAAAATACCAACAAAAAGACAAACAATACGTTTTGTGTCATTTACATAATTTTACAGCGTTTCCCACTCTGCAATATGTTACATGAAGTCTCTTCAGAACTTTTCACTGTCAATCTGAAAGAAGGCAAACCACATATCTCCCATTGTCTATTGTATGTTTTACATTTTCAGTAAAACGTGTCCATAAGGTGCTCATTAGTTTGTGGTCAAAAAAACAAATTTCAAGACGAATATGTTGTTTGTGTAGCAAACAAGGGAAGGTATGCAAGTGAAGACAATCTTCTTTGTCTTATGGTGGCTGTTTCCAATTACATTCCAATCATGTAAACTAAAATTCTGCAATTACAAGTGTGTGTCTTTTGTAGAATATATTTGAACAATACTTTATATACTTTATATAGAGTTAAAGATTCAGCGAGTACATGACTAAATTCAAATGTAAGGCATTGATTGGATCAAGCTAATGTGCATAGCCTATCATCTCAATTAGAACAACCCCAACAAGTTAAAAACATAAACATTTGTTGAAATACAGTGTGCATATGAAATACACTCAAAGGTGGAAGTACCAAAAAATGTTGCCCTAGACAAAGCAATTGAACAGAAATTGACTACAGTACTCCATGGAAGTCTCACAAGTAGTGTGTTGAAGTATTGAAAACCTCTAGTAACATTTTCATGATAACATGTTCTTGAAAATGTTTCAATAAATAGATTTAGTTTGAAAGGCACTCCTATTTGCTGCTCATGCTTTCTACAAAATAATATTAGTAAAGATCAGCAACACCTCTCTGCTAACTCTTTAAAAATCTACATCTGTCAGATAAGTAGTAGGACGTATACTTTGAATACTAGTAATTTGTCTTGCACACAACTTCTTTATTATGATAATGATCTTCATTCATCAGTAGGGATTAGCATAATGATGTATGACAATTCAGTTATTTCCCCATCAAACAACTTGCACACAGACATGTGACTCTGGTATTGTATTTGTATAGGTCACTGCAAATTTGACAATTTCTCTTTCCTTCATTTCCTTCTTCTTTTCATTATACCTATGTTCTTTAAAGTTAGTAAATGTTTTAGTCCAATACTTGTGTGCGCAGATTACAATTATTGTAGAGACTGCACCTTTCAACTCTCAGAAGTAAATAAACTGTGCTACTGTTTGATTGCTGGTAGATCGACCATGTATTTTCATATTCAGATGTTTAAGTGGTATGTCAGTGTTAAGGATTTCACATTCCCTCAATATCCAACTTACACATCCAGTGCAAATATTCCTTATGCGAGCACCTTAAGCATAAAAGTATCTAGACTACCACAGTAGTATAATAGAACATAGTAATAACTTGTGCACAAATCAATCTATTCAAAACATTAAAAAGAGACTTTACTGAAGCTACACGACTGACAAAAGCCTTGCACAATCTCTATAACAGTTTTTAGTGGTGAGGGCAGCGTCAAGACATGGCTCTGAACTACGTCCACCGATTTGGATTGAGCGCCAGTGCTGTAGAGATACAAGAATGCACATTTATGACAACGTAGGCCTAAATTTTATTTGTTTGCATTTTTGTAGTCCCTGCATTTAAGACTTCAATTTTGATAAGAGATCATCCAGGACCTTATCGTTTTAAAGAGGAAATGCCATCAAGGCATACCAGCAGATTTCACTGGTTTGAATGCACTCTGCATCTGAGTCTGTGGACGCCCAGTTTACAATCCCCTCTTCATTTCCCCCCGCAGAAATAACACCCGTGAAGCTTATGCAAACCAAGCGCAGGTTGGTAAGATGAAGTCATCAAAGCTAGGAGGAGAGGTGAGCCACGGTGCAGGAGGTTGACTGGTTGAGTTTGTGCCAGTGGCTTTGGGAGGGCTCACAATGCATTCTGTCCCCTCTGGGATTGGAGCACTCCTCACACCTGCATCTCTGAGCCACTGGATAATCCAAGAGCATTGGCTTCTTCTGGCGTCAATCCACTCTTCAGTGTCCTCCTCACTACGGGCCCAGAGAAAGGCGGGTGAGGGCGAAAAGGTGGTGGTTATTCCATCGGAAGAAAAGTGCATTCTCATTGCTAATATGGTCGATTATTATTTATTTATAAATAGGCCTCATGATGTGTTTTTTAATCACGTCACTACACTTGATTGATCTGGTAAAGAGTTTAAATAAAGGGGCCCTGTGAACAATAAACTCACGTGACTTGCGGTTGGCCCGGGACCTCTTCCTTTCACGAGGCTGTGTTCGCTGGCTGGGGCCTTGTGTGGCTGACCTTACGATGCGCTCCATGATCTCGTCGGCCGTGTCCTCGGTGAGATTCACTGGGTCGTCGTTTACGGAGGACCACTGGGCCACCCGGCCTGTTCCACCAGGTAAGGATACAGCACACAAAGATCATAAACGTAAACAATAGTTCCAGCATCCAAGTATATGTTAAGAGATCAGCAAATTAATTGGGATTCTTTTGGGTAGCACATTCAGCAATGATATGCTAGCAACACTGACCTCTAGTGTTGGCTCTGGTGCGTGCACGTAGGCCCGGCACAGTGGAGGCCCCACTCTCTTTGCCTTGCATGTTGCCCCTCAGTACTGCCTTCATACTCTCATGCTCAGCTGCATCCTCAGCATACTGCAGACCTTGGGGTGGGCTTTCCTGACCGTCCGAAGAGGCAGTGCCAAATTTACCGCTCTGTGGAGTTGATCAAATAAATGGTTATCTAACATAATTTTCTTATTCACATGTATGAGGTTCATGACCATGCTCAAGTAACACACATCAACATTGTGCCAAACAAACACACAAACACAGGAAAAGCTCATTCAGGTTAATAATTATAAAAGACAATTACAGTACCATAGATACAATCGTCTTAAATTAAATTCAAAGCAATCTAGATGACATTTTGAGTTCAATCATATTTTGCTGGTATTTAGTCCTCGTTAGCAAAAAAGCTAGAAGCGGTGATGGCCATCCTGCTTTAATAGTGTGCCAAGCTACAGGAGTTAATCTAATGTTTAACACAAGGGCCTTGATCTACATTCGGTATGGGGCCCTCTGTTTTGTGGGATACATTACTTTAGATTAAGTGAAATGAGGAAGACCAACACTATAACCTAGTACCCTCTCAATTGACTGGACTGTCAAGTTTGAGAACGTGCTTTCCTGTCCTGAGACTTTGTTTACCCAACACCTCCCACACCATTATCTTGCTTGTCACTAAATCATCACCTCTTTGTCATTTCTTTCACAAATGACTTGGTCTATAGATTCCATAGATTCCATAGATACAACTGTTTTAAGTGCTGAAAACCGGTCTTTGGCTATTTTTTGTCTAAATTCTTTTGAAATGTCACACTGTAATTGTGAATTCTGTTAGAAGTTGGATAACAAGCAGAACAGTTCATAAAACAACAACGTAAAGGCAATTGTCCAGGCAACAAAAAAAAACACACACCAACCACACCTGAAGACACTCTGGAGGCAACAGCCACACCAGGCTTATGTTAAGTAACATCATGTTGAGTAAGACGATATTTAGAAATCATTTGATCTTTTTTGATTTCCAAAACCGTTCCATCAGATAATTGACTGAAATAGACATAAACTGTATACACAAAAGATAAAAAGTTCAACAAAAAATCGCCCCAAATCCTCAGTCTCATGCATCTGTTCATTCTGTTCCAAAACTCAAACTGCCTACCTCACCATCATCTTCATCCTCACTCTACAGTGTATGTGTATACATTGAAGGTGTATGCACACAATCGAGGGAAAGAAAGAAAAACTACGTTTTACTGTAGAAAAAAAACAGCCTGATCTCATTAGAGTTTATCTGGAAATTGGGATGAACAGAACCTTCTGTTGGAATGAGGAGGATTACTTTAAAGAAAGTTATTTTGGAGAAAATAAAATTAACAAACTCTCATAATGCATGTCTTTGCCTTTTTACTTATTAATGGTAGTCCACAATTATGCCTACGCTAACCGACTGCCACTGTTCAGCTCATCTGAGGAGCATGGTTATGATGTTGCTATTGTTATTTCTCCAACAGGGAGATCCAAAGGTTTGGATTTTCACACAGTGATTGTATTAGGCTTGAGCTGAGGGAGGCATGGGCCAAGCCAAACAGGCTGTGTAGTGCTCTCTGAGGGGCTAAGGGATTTTAATCACACAGGGAGGTGGTGTGTGTATGACCGCTTCTCGCTCTGCGGCTTACACAGAACGGGATACCCTGAAAACAGCTCTGCAATTGTTGTTACTGTAACCAACTATACTTGCAAGTCGTGAGGAAAAAATCTGATGTCATGACTAATAAATGTGTTCTCTAGAAGAGGGGAGAGAAGGGTTCCATTGCCCTTCCTAAAATGAAATCAAACAAAAACATTATAGACTTGCAAAGTTCCTGCAGAAGAGCAAGGAGTAAGACATTGATATAGAATGGAGCAGCACTTACATCTGTGATCATCTTGCCTCTGGTCTTATTTCTTTCACGGTGGTTGGCCCGTTTCTGTTTCTGCTGGAGAACACGCTC
The DNA here is from genome assembly GCA_036024795.1 of Galaxias rostratus. Lineage (NCBI taxonomy): Eukaryota > Metazoa > Chordata > Actinopteri > Galaxiiformes > Galaxiidae > Galaxias > Galaxias rostratus. The sequence goes on along the minus strand of JAVQJS010138295.1, from coordinate 6,889 downwards.
ACGTGTGGTGCGGTACTCAAGGGCAAACTCACTGAGGAGCTTGCAGAAGCGATGAACACTGACCTCCCGAACAGCATAGGCCGGATGGCCCAAAAACAGGAGAAAGGCATGGAATCTTTTGGGGGAGAAAGAAATAGGACTTTACACTGGAACCTAATGGCTCCTCATTCCGGAGGGACGGTTTTAAAGTACACAAGTTGCAAAATAACAACCAATCCGTTTCTTAGTGACTAAGTGACTTACTAAATTCTTTCTTTGAATAAAGTTAGTAATTTGTACTTTTTATAATTATTCTTACATAAAATTATTTGATTATAAGTATTGAATATAAGAATATAAAATATTTTCACTAAACATGCACATTTCTAATTTACCTGTTGATTATCCTCCTATGCACAATCTTTAGAATGATGATTCTCTCAGCACAATCCTTTAGGAAATCGGACATTTTCTGTTTCAAAGCTGGTTTCATCTCATGTTTTGCAATGACCTTAAGGTGATCCCAAGATGCTTTGCACCTTTTCTCCATCTGGCTCAGATTTTCTTGGAGCTGGTCAAAGTCAACCTGTGGAAAACAGGACACAATGTTCCTCCGGTCAACATTTGTATTAGCGACTTGAAATCAGTGTTGCTTTTCCATCCATCCATAGCAAATATAATAGTTAATTGGTCATAATATCAAACTACATAATAGTCAGGAATTTCATTCAAGGCCAACATGAGCTGACCTTTGCAGACCGAGTGACGGCTCCGATCTCAGAGTAAAGGTCGGAACTCTCGGGGTACTTCTCAACAACCACAGCGCACGCATGGTGCAGTAGAGACTGCTTATGAACTGTGTCCTTCACCTCAGGCACCTTCTCCAGGTAGCTAAGCTCAAAGCCTTTGGCCTAGACACACACACACACACACACACGCGCGCACACACACACACACACACACACACGCGCGCGCACACACACACACACACACACACACACACACACACACACACACACACACACACACACACACACACACACACACACACACACACATACAAGCATATTTAGTTTGTCGGAAGGAAGTCTGATATTAAAATCAAGAGCCACAAATTGTAGCCATTTGGAAAATGAACCCTGCAACTACATTACATTATGTTGAAAAAAATTCTAACGACAAAATGGGTTTTCAAAAGGGTGGGTGAATAGCCATTTCAGATTCATTAAGCCATGATTATCAGAAACCGCAATCAACTACAGACCATTGTAATGGTTAGTCTCAACAGAATTGCTAAAAAAGGAAAAGAAAATATCCTGAAAGACATAATACTAACTGGATTTGCTTTGTTCTTCTACCAATTGTGAATGGTTTACGGTAAAATATAAACGCAGTCGTTATTTACTTGAACTACTTGTTTGATGCCTCATGTTTCCTTCTTGCATGTTTTGGTCTCATATCCTCAAGGATATCTGGAGCTCACACCAAACACACACACACACATTCACTGAAACACATGCATTCACTCTTCCTACTCGACGCCCGCCCCCCTCTCTCTCCTTCCCTCCATCCATCCCCCATTGGAGTAGACAGACAGAGTCGGGTTCAGAGTGGAGCCCTTTGCTGCCTCTGCTGTGTAGAGATGGTGTCTGGTGCACAGACAGGCAGGCAGCACACAGCACATTCTTTTACAAACAGAGAACCCACTGTTTTCCATGCCAAGTAAATATGGCAGCGCTTAGTATGGGCACGGAGGGAGGGAGAGGGAGAGCAAGGGTGCGCATCCTTTTTAGCCCAATTCCAGACTTGTGGGTTGTTACTAACGTTGGTGCTGTTGAGGAAGTTGCCTATAGCCAGTAGCGTGGACAGGGTGTAGCGGAGAGTCATGTTTTTTTCTAATTGGTCCATTCCCTCCTTCAGGTCTTGCAGAGGCTCTGCCACTTCCTGGAAAAGCATGACGCTCAAAGGGTTACCGCCATACTAGGGTCTATCAACACGTTACATGACTGGAGTGCAGTTCACACACATGTTCAAAATGTCTGTTGTTCATTGTCTAAAAAGTCAATGGTAGATGAGCTGACCTTCTCCATGACCTCATAGTCCATCTTGAAGGCCCATAGTTGCAGGCGGGCGGACAGCTCGCTGATGGAGGAGAGAGTGAGGAGGAACTGCTCGGCGCTGCCCAGGGGAACGTCAGGGTGAACCAGCTGGGCCTCCTGGATTCTCTGCTTCTCCTCCTCTGTTGGGACCATGGTGAGTATTTTCTAGGAAGAGACAAATGGAGAAATGGAGGTACAATGGGAGGGATAAAATCCCCAATGGGGAGGAAAGGGTTAGCAATATCAATAGCCACAATATAAATACTGGCAAACTATCAAGACTATGTTCATACTGAAAGACAGTAACTATGTTATTCAAGATTCCCTGCATTCAAATATTGAGAAAATGATTCTGAGGCATTTCAAATTAAAGAATAAGTGCAATTCAAATACTATCCAAAGAAGTATGTGTCCTAAAAAAAACACTTTGTACAGCTAACCTTGAATTGTCACTGTGATTGATCCTGTATAATTAGCATCAGAGCCAAGCGTCTAGTAGGAAAGCCACATAGCCTGGTAATGGCCAATACCAACAAGTTCAGACCCTCTATTTAATCAAATAATTTTTGGCTGAGGTAGTGCATAATTATTTTAGGTGTACAAGTTCTAGGCTTTGTATAAAAGGTTTCACGACAATTGCTTTTATTTGCGTAGGTTTTAAGCATAATTCACACACAACATCATACATATCTTCAGACAAAATCGAATTATTGTTTTACACAGAGAAAGGGCAACACAATGTCTTGTATGAATGAGCAGATATCCAGGCAATTAGTATAATCAGTATATATTAGCACCAAACTTACTTCTATGCCCTCCTTGTTTAATGCGTACTCATCAAAGTTGAGGATGGCCGTCTTGATGGTGCGAGGTGGGGGCAACACGGTCAGACCAATGTTGATAGCATTGCTTCGTTTGGAGTCCAGAACAATAATCTCTTGTCGTTTACTATCAACTGCTGCTTTCTATAAATATATACATATTGTTATGATATGTTATGGGACATTTTTGCATTTTATTATCAGATCAGAATTATTTAAATTAAATAGAAATGCAGTTAGTATCAGTGGAATTGTTCTTATAATTTATTTATAATGACTGGGGAGCTAGGTTCGAAAAGAGCTCACAGATATATAATAACAGTTAGTGAAACCTATTGCTCTTTATATGCACGTGTGCAAACCCCTCTGTTTTGGAGGCATGGGCTTCTCTATGGCTATGATAAAAAAATCATTTTCTACTTTTCTTTTTTACAGTGGAGACTGTTCAAAGAGAAAGTAAAACATTCAAACTAAATAGAGGCACCTTCGTAGGGGGGCAGGAAATATTAAATTGAATCGGTCACACTCCATCATGCAGCCTTCCCCATGTTGAGATGGGTAAGGTCTACATCTTAGGCAATCTGTTTTAGATTCCCTGTACCAGGATAGGATACAACTCCAGGTGTCGGAGGGCTGGGTCCAGCTCAAAGTAGAAACTCCAACCTAGCATTTTCCTTAAGCTTCAGCATTCATAAACTAACACACTTCTCCGTACAAAAAGTATTTAGCAAACAGAGGAAACACCTTCAACATATAGCAAGTCTCTAGAAATACTGTATCTAAAGAGTCCAAAACATAACTGATGTTTATTATTAATAGTAATAATAGCCTTATGGATGTACCTTGGTAATAGGCAGCTCCTTGGATTTGGATTCAAAAAGCTGCTCCAGCTTGGAAGTGTCGAGTTTGACTGGTTCCAGTTTGGACCACAGAGACTCCTTTGAGCACTTATGGTTTCTGTGCTGCCAGTCCATGGGCCGCACCTCATTCCAGAACAGACGTATCGTCTTCTTCTTCTTCTGAAAGAGGGGAGTCTCACCTCGACTTAGCTGGGGAGAAGGAGGCAGAATAGGGGGCATGGACGGCAGGGCTGTGGACATCATCATGCCCAGGATGGGAGGGGGCGGGGGACAGCCGAAGAGGGGTGGTGGAGGAGGCAGGGCCCCTTTGTAGGGTGGAGGGGGCGCGTCCATCACACTGTCAACATCCAGAATGTCCAGGTCGTCTTCTTCCGCCAAGTCTGTGAAGTCCATCTCCTTAATACGCAGCTCCCTGGGAGTGGCCATCAGCTGGTCCCAGATGTAGTCTGACTCCTTCTTAGGGGGTGCGGGTGGAGAAGAGGCCAGGGTAGCTTTATCTGGTTGCTGCTGTTGTTTCTCTGAGGCCTCCGGTTCATGTGGCGAGCCCAGGCCCTTCACCAAGTCCCCAAACTTCTCAGCCACCGCTCGGACGCTGCCCTGGTTGTCCAGATGCTGCACCTCCATCTTCTTCATGTTCTCTTCGCGGGCGTGTCTGTTGGCCTCTAGGGTTGAGATCCTGCTGGCCAGACTGGCCACGGTGGGGTCATGACTCTCTGTCTCCTTGTCCTCTTTACACTTCTCAGTGTCTGACTCTCCCACCTTGCCTTCGTCCTCACTGGGGGTCTTGTTCTGAGAATAGAGCATGTCCAGCATAAAGCGCTTGCTGTTCAGGATCTTGCTGCATTGGTTGTTTGCATCTGCATCCTTCCATTGCCCTGTAATTGAATTTTGAAAACAGTCATGAGATATCTTGCGATCAATCAAATAAAAGCATGAACATTCATATTTGTGTCGTAAACAGTCATCCTGGCTGAGCAAAATGTTTCTTTACATAGCTTTGTACATTTAGGATCTCAATACCTGCTTCAATGTCATTGGTGAGCTTCTCTTCCCTCTCTTCCCTCTCCAGCGTGCTACTGGCTGAGGAGATACTGGAGGCGGAGCAGTTGTCCTTTTCATTCAGCTCCTCATTCTGCCTCTCCTTCTCACTCAGCAGCACGCTCTCTTCTGCATCCTTCTCGACCGGCTGCTCCTTCTCCGACTCCCTTTGTTCTACCTCCACTTCCGCTACCTCTTCCACTTCCTCCTGTACCTCCTCTGGCTCCACCTCTGGCCCTGAGTTTGCCCTCACCTCCTCTGTCTCCACCTCTTCTACTACCATCTTTTCCACCTCCTTCCCTTCTACCTGCTCGTCCACCTGCTTTTCTACTCCTACGTCGACACCCGACTGTTTCTCAGAACTGTCGTCCTCCCTCTCACGCTCTCCGACCTGTGCCTCCTCCACCACAGTCTGTATCACGATGTCCCGCTCAGACTCGGCTACTCCTTGTGTTTCTGCCGGCGTCTCAGTCTCTGTTGGCTGCCTGTCTGGCTCACAGCGAGGTGCCGGGGAGGGTTCTAACACTGTTAACTCTGGCGCTGGACCTCTGGTTGTGGTCTTAAGGTTGAGACTTGGCTCCTTAACAAGTTCTCTTCCTGGACAAGCAAAGAAAACAATGCACAACAGCATTATACTTTAGGGATTTCCATTGTATGCCTTTATATTGCTTTATGTGCTTTAGAAACAATCTTGTTTATAATCTAAACAGCAAGAAATTGCTTCACGGCACGCTCTTGATAGGAATGATAAAGTGTGCAGACTCCAGTTGCACTTGCAGTACTGGAAAGTAATTTACTTCCTGAAAATGTCACAGTAATTCATGGCCAGTTTGAGGTTAAAATATTACAAATCACTTACACTTTACTTCTGAACAATACGTTTTTTTTTTATCACTTGAAACATTTATTATTACAATAAAAAATTCCCTTATCACTTAACACCTCCTTGCACATTCATTTAGAGAAACACGGCCGACATGAACCTGCAGGAGTCAAGCAACTGTTAAACAGGGATTAGCCTCCAATGAATCACAATTACAGAATGCCCTCCCCTTCATCCAATTGGCAATTGCCAACACAAGTCCAGCTGATACAAATTTCTATTGAATCACCTGCCAAGAGCTGACACTGATCCCTGTGTGTGTCTGGGACACAGAGCCCACAACAGCCAGAGACCCTCTGCCAGCACCAGGTGCCTTGTGTTTGTAACATCTGATACTTACTCTGCGCTCCCGGTGCCTTGGAGACAGAGTCTTCCTGAGAGGTGAGGACAGAGGGAGTGGGGCATTCGGACAAAGACCGAGTGGTTGGGTTGGAACTCAGGCACAAGGTGATCTCCGTGCGTCCTCTGGTTGGGGCTCTGGGGCGTTCTTTTTCCTTATCTTTCTCAAACTCCTCAGCCGCTAGCCTCTCCACATTCTTATACCTGCAAGAAAAGAACCTCGTTGTAATATTAATTTATCTACTGCATGTGTGTATATATATATATACATTGAGACACCTTACATTTAAAATATACATTCTATAAAAAACACTGCTGTTGTTGGTGTTCTATCATAATCCACAATACAAACTCAGTAGAAAAGTAGAACGGAGAATTTCTGTACCTACAACATGCGAGGGTTTATCTGAACTACATCCATGGCAAAATGCAATTACACACCTTGTCCTATTCAGTTCTGAACATCTTAATGCTGAGCAGGCCTAGAGGGGCCCTGACACCTATAATTCAGCCAAATACTGGGTCCAACTTTGTCAGCATCTGTTACCCATTAAGATTTCAAAGCATTTACTAGCTCTTGTCAAGTTCTTTATGATTCACAATTCAATGAGTACAGCATTTACATTTAAATTGAAAGTACACATACAGTACCTCTCCTCTCTGATGTGTCTTGCTTCTTCCCTTTTGTCCACATAATCCCGACTAAATGAGAGCGAGAGAGGAATAGATAAGCAGATGGTAAGAAAGAGAATTGCATGCAAGCATGCGCGCGCGCACACGCAAGCACACACACACACACACACACACACACACACACACACACACACAAACACACACACACACTGTCTCAAACACGCGCAGGTTGAGGTT
>JAVQJS010138286.1:0-31079 GCA_036024795.1 Galaxias rostratus | reverse complement strand
CTAAAAGACAGACTTCACTTGATTGACTGGGTTAGTTAGGGTTAAGCTTGTAATTACACATACAACACTCTGCCTTAAAAAATATGTCAACAATTTATGAGCATTTCCATCCTATTCTATTTGTGGCATGCCCATTTATGTTTACATCTGTTGTTACTGCTTGTGCTTTTTAGGGCCACGTGAAGTTGTCTGACTTTGGCCTGTGTACAGGCCTGAAAAAAGCCCATCGCACAGAGTTCTACAGAAATCTTACTCACAATCCTCCTAGTGACTTCTGTAAGTTATTTCAATTCGTTCATATGCAATAAATCATATTAATGAACAGAAAAAAAGTATGTATTCTGCATTATTTGGTAATTTAAAACTTTTGTTTGAGGTCTTGCTTTATCGCCCAACCAAACCCATCTCTAAAGTTATTCCTGGAAAGAAAAACTATTGATGTCGAAAGGGAATCGCTTTTCTTAACAAATGTATAAACTTGTAACTACACATATCTTTTTGTATGTTCCACAAATATTATTACAAAAACCAAAATTGTATTTAAAATTGTATCAGCTGTTCTGTAAGACAAATTGTCCTTTTTTTAGACATCCCTTGCATAGTATGTTTCTCATAGTAGACTTCTAAATTCCTACAGCTTTTCAAAATATGAACTCCAAGAGAAAAGCAGAGACATGGAAGAAGAATCGAAGGCAGCTGGTGAGTCTAAAGCATTTGTTCAGTGTTGCTTTTGAGTTTTTGGAACAATTTTGTGCATCAGACATGTCAGTGCTTGTAACTAAATTATTTTACAGAGTCCTGTTTCTGTGACTTATTTGTTTGTATTGTAATGTGCCGCATTACCCAAGTGACTTGCATGTTTAGTCTGCCACAAAAGATTAGCTAATATCTTTCAAACAGTCATTTATTTACATGTTTGTCATTGGCTTGAATTTAACCCAAAAACATTCTCAGGGAAAAAGCATAACTCATAAATCAACTATACATTGATCCATGATAATCATGTTTCGAGCATTGTACATTATATAATACATGGCTGCCCATTTTATAGTAATTTCAAAACATTTTAGTTAATTAACAATTTGATACAAAATGCATTATCAATTATCTGTCATCATTAGCATCTTTTATGTATTTATTTTTTAATAAAACAATGTACTGAATGGACAAGACGAGCGAAAATGTGTTAGACAAGTTTACTCTCCTTAAAGTTTTTGTTTAGATAAATACACTACCATTCTCAATTTTAAAAAGAAGTTGATGATAGCAGATGAAGAAAACAACATTGGTTAATTTTGATTGGTCAAGATACATTAAAGGTACATTAACAAAGGTTAATCGGTGACACAAAGTTTGAACCCAGCAATGTGGTCAACAAGCCAACATGCCCTCACCAAAATCTAAAGTAGCTAAAGGGATGTCATATCAAAGCTTTAAGCAACTGTGAACATGGATTTGTATGTTTTGGTGGACTTTGAGAATTAATAATTGATATGGGATCAGAAAACTGATAAAATAACGTATTAATAAGCATATAATTGGATTTGGATTGTTTGGTGTCAACTTTAGCAATGCAAAAGGGGTACGTTCATCACGATGTAGGCTAAAAGTAAGATTGACCCAGTGAAATGCCTTTTATACCTCCTGCACATCAAGATAGTCAAGGATGATGTAAAGAGGCTTGTTATTTAGCAACCTTCCATTTTAAATGATTCAAATTCAGTTTCACACTGTGCAACAGTATGTGATGAGTTAAAAAATAAATTGTCATCAAGTTCATTTGTAAAGACTAGATTTGCATCTTTACAGTTTTAGGATGCAGTATTTGGACGCTGTGTTCTGCTGGTAGCAAAAACAATTTTTGGGGTACAGAGAGCTACTGTAAATTAGAAATCTTTATAATAATATCTTTTGTTATCCAAACAAGAAGCAGTCATAATTCGTGGCCAGCTTGACGCAATCAAAATTTTAATTGTGTGTTGGTCAGCAGAGTTGATTCTGATAAACGCCCCTGTGCCATGTAAACCTCCGTATGGTTCCTAAATCGTATGTCGTCTGACTCCAAGGCCTACTCTACAGTGGGGACGCCAGACTACATAGCCCCAGAGGTGTTTCTGCAGACTGGCTACAACAAGCTTTGTGACTGGTGGTCCTTGGGAGTCATCATGTATGAAATGCTCATAGGTATTTGTACCACAATCACAATAAAATAGACCAACTGACATAGCGATCCTCAAAACCCAAATTATTTGGAAGTTTGTAGAAAGGGTTAAACTGTATTAAACTGTATTCTTAATGATGGTATGAAATTGACAAATTAATGAAATACTAATCACAGACCAAAGACCTGTTGCTGCATTATAGCCTCTTACTCTAAAATCACCCTTACCTTTTTGAATCTACTGCTTGGATATGAAGTGCAGTCAATAAACAACGTTGTTGTTGTTGCTACTTGTTTTTTACTAATCACAAATGTCAGCTGTAACATACCAATCATCATTGTGTACTCACGGTCCTCTGTCTCTCACCAATCCATCTTGTAGGATACCCACCATTCTGCTCAGAAACACCACAGGAGACGTATAGGAAAGTCATGAACTGGAAGGAGACCCTTGTGTTCCCACCTGAGGTTCCCATTTCCGAGAGGGCCAAGGAATTAATCCTCAGGTCTCTGATATTCAACGTGTGTGTGTGTGTGTGTGCGTGCGTGCGTGCGTGTGCCCGCGCGTTTGCATGCACTCAGGTTTAAATAGTGTGTGTGTGTGTGTGTGTGTGTGTGTGTGTGTGTTTGTGCTTGCACTCAAGTTTAAATAATCATCATGTATGTGTGTGTTTGCATGCACTCAGGTTTAAATTATCATCAAATGTGTGTGTGTTTGTGCATACACTCAGGTCTAAATTATCATCATGTATGTGTGTGTGTTTGAGCATGCACTCATGATTAGTGTGTGTGCGTGTGTGCCTGCGTGCATGTGTGTGCACGCGCTTTCACTCGGGTTTGAATATTCAATGTGTGTGTATGTTTGTGTGCACTCGGGTTTGAATCATTAACGTGTGTGTGTGTGTGTATGAACTCTAAACTTTAAATTTTCAATGTGTGTGTATGTGTGCTTGCTCACATGCGCTCAGGTAAAGAGAAGGTTTGGTAAAGAGAAGTTTGGCATTAAGCAGGATTTCTGACTGTAATAGAGTGCACCCTTCTTCACGTTCAGATACTGTAATGATGCAGAGAACCGCATCGGTGCCACAAGCATTGAGGAAATCAAGAGTCATGCCTTTTTTGAGCCGGTCGACTGGGAACACATAAGGTGTATATTTCATATAATGTGTTTTTTGTCATTTTGTTACCTATTATTTTTTTGGCTGTGCTTTTTAACGGGAAGTGTATGCGTCAGCTCAGAAGGTAACCCAACCCCTCTATGTAACAATTACATTCGTAACATTATATAACGATGCAGTGTTTCCCACAGAGAAAGACCAGCAGCTACCTCAATTGAGATCAAAAGCATTGATGACACATCTAACTTTGATGACTTCCCAGAATCAGACATACTTCAACCAGGTTTGTCCAAAACTTTTGTGTTGGTCATATACTGTATGTAACAATCTTATTACCTTGTGTGTTGACGGCATAACGTCTTATTACAATCAATATATTTAATTCTCTTTATTAATAAATATGCATGTTTCTTATTGCATTTTTTTTTACATATAAGGACCCAGGTTCAAAACTAATCTAGAACATATTGCAATGCCTTGAACATTTGTATAAAGATTTTTGAATCTGAATGTATGAAATGCTTGACATGACGAATGCTCACTATTTTAATTTGTAGATTAATTAGTCACATGTGTAACTATCATGTCTTCAGTATATCAGATATTTTATGATTTAGATAATCACAATAATCTTAGTTCTGGTTCATGATTTAAAGTGATCACAGTACTACTTTTGTACAATCTTGATTAATGACAGAAAGCCAGAAGGCTTCTCATTTAGTTATACTTTTTACCTAAGAACATCTATGATTTTTATCTTGTTTTAGTTGTTTGAGTTGTTGGTGATAGTTCCAACTACTAATTTCAGTTAGAAAACAGTAATGCAAGTTAAAAATAACTAATAGCACTTTTTATTTGTTTACAAAGTTAAAATAAATAGATTTTACTTAACAAGTAGAAAAGTTTAGCTGAAGTTTAGCTTTATTTGATCAAAGTGTTTTACACACAAATGTGTTGGATTCTTCATGTTGCATGGCTAGGGAAATACTTATTTCTTGTCTTTTTAGTTGCCAGTGTCACAGAGCCAGACTTCAAGTCCAAGGACTGGGTCTTCCTTAACTACACCTACAAGCGATTTGAGGGTTTGACTCAGAGAGGCACTATCCCCACCTACACGAAAGCTGGAAAAGCCTGACAAATCCATTGAGCTGGAAAAACACAGTAGAGACACGAACAGAAATGGTGTTGGGCTGCAAAGCCCTGTTTATGCTAAACACATGAGATTGATAGGACTGGTTGTCTAGCAAATAAGGTCTGACTGGACAGCTAATAACACATCAACAGTTGTGATTGAAGCACTAGCAGTCACACCACAGTGCTGTGAAAAGGTGAAGTAATTTTCTGCATTTTGCACATTTTTCACTTTGATTTGTCAGATCATTCACTTAAGTCTAACACTAGATCAAAACAACGCTGCGTGAGAGAAAATAATTGCACATATTGTTAATACTTTTTTTATATTCTTTTACAAATTGTATGCAACAATGCTATGCTCAGTGTTGCACATGTGGAAAGTAGCAATCTTCCCTTTAGACTACGTCATTGATTATACAATCATAAGCAATGACACCAACCAAACAAAACATGTATTTTGACTAAGCGGTTCCAAAATGTTTTTCCAATTGTGTGTTTCAATCAATTTCTTGCAGCTTGACCAAATCAATGTTAATGTGTGTGAAAATCAGACAGTAGGTTTTCACAGCACTGCATTTGATATTCAAATTATTTGCAAAGCCTTGAGACTACTTCACTTTTAAAATGTTGCCATTATATGCATAAACAACAATGAATTCAGTAAGTGATTTGGGCTTTAAACTAGACACACTAACCCATGATGACAAAGCAAACATTTTTGGGAAAATCTTAGTAACACAAGCCTTCATTCAGTACATAGTATGGTCCCTACTTTTGCCAGATGCTTTCTAAAGTTGCTTCTACAAACCTTTTACCCTTTCATTTGGATAGTTTATCCCATTCTTCCTGGAAGATCCTATCAGCCTTCAGCAGATGTGATGGGTAGTGTTTGTTCCCTGCCATATTTAGGTTTCCCAATCTCAAGGATATTTAATTGGGTTCAACGCTTGGCCATAGCTGGCCCTCTCAATGACATTCAGATATGTGCACAAACATCCTTAATTAATTAGCAAAAACGTAAATGTTTTTATTCGGTTACGATGGGTTATTGTTAGTTGATTAGATGATTGTAAATTGATTGTCGATATAATTCATTTTAATTAAATACTGAGAGCCTCTGTATATGCATGTACGATCTTAATACCCATTAAGGGTGACTGCTCTCTGAAAATTTAGGGCCTCTCCTTGCATAAACAATTTGTAGTAATTGACCATGTATAATGGCAACATTATTGAAAGGTATGCAGCATCAATGCAAATAATAGAAAGGTGTGTCAGAAATAAAAGGTGTTTGCCAACAAAGATGATTTGCTGTATGTATGTACATATTCTACATATTTAACTGTTATGTATTCTTAGATGTATTGTCTGTATATTTGCACATTTACCAAAATAATGTAATTAGACCATACCCACCATATTTTTGCTGTACTTCAAAACGCCCACATTTTTTGGCAATAGATTTGTTTTCTAGTCAGATCCCAAAACAAAGTGCCTTCAATTATTCAATTAGAGAATGAGTAGAAATAGTTAAATTTTGCTCGAACAGGTTGAAACTATTGAAAAGTTACGGATATGTTTGAAGTCAAACTAAGGACTCAACATGTCATAGACGTATCGGATACAGGGGTTGAAAGTGCTTGAAATCACGTGGGTTTTACATGGCTTTACTCCCTAATCAATGGAAGAACATGTCAGCTCATTGCATTGAGTTTAGGCACTGATTTGTGAAATAAATATGTATGTAGAAAATAATTTAGAAAATGCATCTTACAATGTCTATAGGTTATATAAGAGCGGAATTGTTTAGGTTACAGATTTGTAATTTTACTTTAACACATTTTTTTATATCTATTTATAATTCATTAGGATTTAAAATGTATATTTTAAAATGCTATGTCTATGTTGTTACTGTTTTATTTATGTATTCTCAAGACTTAGTTAGCTTTCTTTTCAGCCCATTCCAGTAAAAGCATTTCCATTTATAAAAAAATAAATCGATTCATGTGTTTACTATATAACTTGAACGACCCTTTGATGGGGAAATATAAAACTTTGTCTTGTGGTATATATGGAGATTTGCTAAGTATTTAACGGGGCCCATCCGTCCATCAGGAGGGATCACTGATTGTGACTCCATGAATTCCGAAACGACTGTTCAGACTGAGGTCGCATAGTGAAAGATACAAATTATATTCTAAAGATTCTAAGTTCTATACTATTCAGTATCTTTTTGTGATATACAGAAATGTAAATTGTGTTAGTAAGCACTAAGTCGTCAACACAAGACACGTTGGAATGGGAATTAGTGCTCTGGGCAAATTGCTTTATTAAAGTGTAACTATTTGAAAATCTGACACTGCGTTAAAGATGGGTCAATTTGATAAATACTATAACTAGGGTAGATAAATGCGATCTTCATTAAATTATTTAAGGGTTGTACACAGGGTTTAAATTAGTTTTTTTTAAGGTAAGCAAGGTAGCATTCTAAAAGTATACAGGCGCATAGGGCTGGGCTCATTATCACAAAACACTGTCTATTCGAAGTTCCTTATGAAGTCTCCAAAATTTACCTGACGTCAGAAATGTCATCATTATATATAATTTATATTATATTCATAATAATAATAAATTATATGTCAACACGTTTTGACTGGCACGTGCTGTAAATTATTCTTACGAACCGAGCTCCTGCCATGTCGACGGAGAACACAGCGACCAACAGTGGTCATGGGAGAACTGAGAAACTAACGGGTAGTTAACCCATTTAATGCGTGAAATTTATCTATTAATTGTTGGCACTCCGGCTGCCAAAGTACGGAAGACGGGTTACTTGATGTTGCTATGCGCTGAACGGAATTGAGCTGTTACGGCACTTTGCGCGTTTCCTCTCCGTTTCTCCAAAATGTAGGTCAGTAGGTCAGTGGAACAAATAAGGCCCCCGAAGTTTTGAGATAGGTTCACGTATCTATAAGCCACGTTTATATAATTGTATTAATTTAAATGTTCCATCCAATGAGTTTGTGCGCCAAATGCCATATGCTAACCTGCTCCATCAGATAGTATGGACCTATAAAGTATCATATTCCCAAATTAAAGTGTGCGGATCACGCATCATCAAGTGTTTAAAACTGTTTATCATTGATAATATTAGAAACAATTTTTTTTTGTTGAAAACTATTTGGTCTTTGTCCAATTGACTAAGAACGAGGCGATATTAGGCTATTTATTTATATTATTTTTCAAAACGAGTGAAGATGATACAAACGCGAATAAGAATTGAATAGCCTACTTCGGGGCTACCCTTCCTGGCATATCCTGAAAGGCATATTGCATTTATGTGATGGAAATTAGGCTATTCGTTGTTAAGAAATGTGATTTAGGGCATTGATAAAACTTGAAAATGTGAGACAATGGCACAAGTGTTAATATTGAAACATGCATTCAGCTGGTGAGTAGCCTACATATTCCACTTATTAAACTACCAGTGTACTTTGTTCTATATTAAATCAATGTGTTTGCATTGAGTTTTCTTTTTACTGATGGTAGAGTATAGTACGGGAACACTGTTTCTGCCAGGAATTGTGTGTCATTATTGATCAACATGTTAACAGACATAATTGTGCTATAGATGTTTACAAGTAGACTGTCTACTTGTTTGAAGTTCCTGGAAATATCACGGTGCATTACAAAGGCATATACCTGTGTACTTAGCCGTGCACAAGATTGTATAACAAATTTAAAAATCCATATGACTTGTGCAGCACACACACTCACACAATATAGTCTTTTACAGGGCAGGAAATTAGAGGAACTATGCTACAACATTATGAGCAAATATCAGTGTCAGAGTGCACTCATGAAGCCTATACCCGTCGGGATCTCATCTTCACACTTGTCCGAAGCATAAATGGGTGTGTATAATTCAATAAAAAGAAGTTACAACCCATACAAAATATTATAGGCGTCATATAACAATTCTTAAGCCAACACATTTTTAACTAAAGACAATCGTTTTAAACCACTTTGCATACAATATGTTGAATTGTGTAAACTGAGGAAAAGAGTGTGCGACTCAAATTTTGTGGAGAATTTTTAAATGTAATCAAATTAGACATAACATATTTTCTTAAAATGTTTCTTAAAATGCACATTATAGTTGAGGGTCGAGGAAAATGACAAGACTTACAATGTTAACTTTATAAAATCTCGTTTTCACATCACTTCGCCACAATCCACAATGTTGAGCTGTTTTAACAGAATTAAACTACATCTTCTCAACATATACCCAAAATTAAAATATCCAATGTATATGCATGAATTTAAACACACTATATACACATGTAGACAATGTCTTATATCATGCAACCTCAGAATCCCATGACAAATTATTGAATAAGTGTGTATGCAAAATACAGCCCATATATTTGTAAGAAGTAAATATGAACTACTGGTGCTCTAGATACAAGAAAATGAAAACCATTATATGTACTATTTGTTTACCAGGCAAACAACAACAATGACTAAATATAAAATACTATTTATATTTGTCTCGATATACTCATTGACATGCAGTCAAGAATTTAAGTCAGTCTGTGTCAGTGGTGCAACTCAAAACGCGTCATAGCAATCTTGCAGACAAATCTTGCAATTAATTTGAATCATATTTAACTTTGCAGCACCGTTTTAGTCTGCTTTTTTCTTGTAGCGATCGGTTTCATGATGATGTGCTAGAGATCTATGACTGAGACTGGGGTGGCTTGGAGCCATTGCCATTGCCATTCTGAGACATTGTTCGGTTTTGAAACTCCATTAAATCCGCAAAATTACACAGTAAATATGTTCTGCATACTGCTACTACTAGTGCTAGTGCCATGGTGTTTTCAGCTCTAATGGACATCTAGCTCTAAAACTTTTAAATTGACTATGCCAAGGTAAAGTTCAACGTCTACAATCTAGCTATGTTATACAAAATACCAATGCAATGTGGGCTCAAATGTGTAAAGCGTCTGGTTATACTGTGCATGAGCTAACTTAGTCAACGACGTTGGCGAAATATGTCTGACCCGATTGATTTGTTCACAATGAAGATGCGCGTTGGTGCTTATTCATTTAGATTCTCATTACATGACTTTTAAAAGACTCTTACAACATATCTGTTTTATCAGGAATATGTTTTAAATGTCTAAAATAGTTGTTACTACACTTAATGTATGACTATTTTTGACCAAATGTGGATGCATTGTAAATCTTCTTCTTGTTTGTCATTGGTTTGCAAGAAAGCACTCGAAAATTTATTATAAATAGATTTATTATTTTCAACCGTTTGTGTGAATGTATGCGCTTTTCTTCTGAGTACCTGTATTTTGTCCACAGCTAAGAATGTCACCATACTAAAAATAATGCCCCATTAGTTGTTGTACTGCTGAAGTTGTACCACCACAAATAAATTATTTAAATTTCAACAATGCATAAACCAAAACATTTATACATACATGTTCTGCAAGATTGAAGCTATTGAAACATGCTTAGCTTATATATTGAAATGCATCATTATTTATTTGTTTCACTAGAAAGATATCTATCATGTCAGAGTTATCAAACATTTCCTTAACCTTGCTAGAAGTAGTGATGGTACTTATGGTAAAATGATATGTTGATTAATAATCATGTGGCGGTTATTTTGTTGGGCAAGCCTGCAATGTTACTTCTTAAGCACTCCGGGGTTCAATCTTGGATGAAGGGGTGGTCAAGCATGCCTTTATTTCCATTTTAGTGCTCATAGCCTTAATCTGGTTCATGTCGACATTGTCAAAGCAGTTCCACAAACTGAATGCTTATTTGCGTATCTGCAAAGACTATATATATTTATGTCTGGCCCTTATGTTCACACCAAATTGCTTAACATACAGAAAATAAATGCATGTCAGAGCACCCAGGAAGCCTAAAAGCTTAAGTGATACAAGGTGGGCCTGCCGTCATATGGCTTGCCATAGTGCAATTAAGAGACCTGCTTTTGTCCGTGTCCCTGAAAAAATAGCTGCAGAAAACAGTGGCGATAGATCTGGTGTATCTAGTGATGCATGATGTCTCTTACTTTCTTCTCTTGATTTAGGCTCGGCTGCATATCTAGTTGAGGCCCTTGGGCAACATTTATTAAATAATTAAATATTACAGGGATGTATCCTGCTTTGAAGAACTCTGGGAAGAAGTATTAAATACTATACTCCTAAACAATGCAATGTTGAGACAGAACTTATTTCAGAAAGAAAGACAAAACAGAACATAAGACTAGAAGGACATGTCCCCAGTAGGTGAATGTTCTGAGCAGACAAAGGACACTTTTGTTACTAGAATATTCTACCCTATCTATGATGACATGCTGAGTGAGCTAAATAGACGATTCTCCATACTAAATTGTCAAATAATGATTGGCATCCAAGCCTTAAATCTGATAAGTGCCACATTTTGCCAAGAGGCTCTTTTTAAAATGTTCTCTATTTATGCAGCATATGAGACCTATGAATTGAGGTACACAATATGAAAAAATGAAAATTAAAAGAATCCTAGAGAGGAAGGTTAAACATTGCATACAGAAGCCCTCAGGCATAGTTGAGCTCACTACAATTATTAAGCCATTTAAAGCATTCCATGAGCTCTTCTGATCATGCAAAATCGCTGTTGCCATACCTTTGAGTACTGCTGCCTGTGAACACAGCTTTTCCACACTCAAGCTGATAAAGACCTGCCTCAGATCTACCATGAATGATCATAGACTGAGCAATATGGGTGTGTTAAGTGTGGAGTCTACATGAGCCAATTGCTGCAAATAGATACACTAAATAGCGTGGGTATTTGGAATTTGGGGAAAATGCAGCAATTTCATGGAATAAAATAATACATGTTTATTTCCTCAACAGCATACCTATACATTTATTCATCATTTGACAAAATTAACTTAAAGTAAAGACCAGCTCTGTTAATTGCGCATTTGATTTACTAGGAGCTGTTCTGATGTTCTATAAACTATAGACAGTTCTACACAGCAAAGGGAAGATCGAAACACTGCTACAAGTTAAAAACCAAACATGGTTCCTTTGTCCCTCACCACAGTCAGTGGTTTAGTTTTATAAATCAATGGACCGAAGACGTTAAGTCTATTGTGTCCACCAATAACGTTTTCTTGTGAGTATTCACTTTAAGAAGTGAATTCAAAGACATACAATGAGTTTATGAAATATTGGTGGTGGAAAACTGTCTAAAATCCTGCTTCTAATATCCTAAAACATGTAGTTCTGCACGGGTCGATCGTAAGCAGTGTACTAACTGTAGATTAGAAAGTAATACTGTATTACAAAACCAGCGCAAGGCTCTAGCACACTCTAACTACAAAAAACAATAACTTTACAAATTGAGCGATGTGGCAGTTTCGCGGGCTACTTATGTGATCGTCTACTTCCTGTCCCACCCACATTCTAGGATCTTCCGTATGTATGGTCTAACTTGTAACGTTACTTAACTAAATTCCAACCTCTGCAGCTAATCTGGACCTTTTCAACGAGTTAATTATTTCAAGAACTTGACAAAAAAGACATGCATATCAAAACAGGTATATACCACACATACGTGTTTCTATTTGTCTGTTTTTTATTTGTCATTTATTTTGATATTGTTATTAGCTAACGGTATTATCAAATCTGTTTAGCTAACATTAGCAAGCCACAGTCCGCACGCAGCCGTTTTCTAAAATATAAGATTAACTGCCTTGCATGCGTTTCACCATCTTGTACACTATTAGCTATTTAAATTAAACAGATTTGATCTTGTATGTCTGTTAAACCAGGCGAAGTTATATGCTTTATTGTTAGTTCCGATCTAGTCAGCTTTTTAGCATAAGTTTATAGCCACACGGCTAACGACCGACCGTCGACGCAAATGTCGTGGTTGCTCACTCTAGCAGAAACTTCACTTAAAAGTTTACTGTGTAGCTAACAGAGATCAAGTTTTTAACCAGTTGTTGGGAACTATTGCATTATTTTTAAGTAATTTAAGGTGGTCTTAACAACTAGCTAGTTCTAGATTTTTCAATTTAGTCACTGTAATCTGATATGCTAACTCAGTACTCCGAGCATAGCCTACAGTTTCTCAAGCAAACGTTGAGTTTCATGAAATTGAATATACTATATATTGCGATTATTTGAATTTCAATTACACGTCACATTGGGGGGGGGGGGGGTTAGAGGGGTTTTGCACATAAAAATCTGCCATCCTAATAATTTGAATACTGGATTGACGGATAATGAATTTATGAAACATTGTTCTGCTAAAAGAAAATATCCAGGAATTCCAAACAAACTATATTGTTCCCAGTTGTTTTTGTCTGGTCAGTTAACGTGTATAGGCTTTGCCCCGACTGAAATAAATGAAAAGGGCTGCTATGGAGCAGGCTCAGGCATATCTTTAATTAGCTCAACGTAGTGCAACAAGATGGATATAGTCAAGATAAAATAAAAGGTTGTTAGTACTTTTTAAGTTTAGTTGATATATTCAATATAATTTCTCCCACACAATCTTGGTTTAACATATGATTCAAAACTAAGATTTTCCATGCCAGAGTTGTTAACACCCTACATTGACTGTCCCAATTTTGGGTGTAAACTAAACCACCCTTTTTAGTGATGTGAGACATTCTGAATATGTTATTGTAAATTTATTATTACTATTAAAATATGATTTGTTTGACCAGGTTCGTGGGAGGGCAGCAACATGGTGTGTGAATCTGATGCCCTGTGTGATCCAACGGCTCTCGTTTCTGCCACCAACCCCGAACCACACATTCGCAATCGTCGCCTTTCTCCTGGGTCAAGCAGCTGTGGAGGAGGGGGTGGAGGCTCCATAGCTGGTAAACTTTCCCCTGGACACCCTCAGGGCAACATCACCAGAAACACCCATGGACACGCCTTTGCTCTCCGCAGAGAGAGAGATGGCCGGGGCAAACATACAGGCTATGACCTGCGCAGAGATGGTCTTAAAGGGACTAGCCGTGTGACAGATAGACCACAAAAGCAGAGTCCAAGGCAGAGATGGGTGGAGGACAGCCTGTCCTTGCTGAAGCCCCCACCTGCTTTCCCAGTGCAGGACAGCCCTGCCAAGCTGCAGCCTGCTGTCAGCTATGCATCAAAGGTGAAGTCGAGGGCTTCTGGTGTCTTACTGGAGGGGGAACCGCCAGCTATCGGAGTGCTACTAGAAAACCAGTGGGGTCTCAGTTTTATCAGTGAGGTTCAACAAGCCGCAGACGGTTCAAGTGTCCACCCTACCTCTACAGTGCCAATTCAGCTAACCGCCTCAAAGGACGACGCCAACCTCCCACAGAACATCCATCATCCCAAAATTCAATCCAGTGATGAAATGCGTGGTGCTACCTCCATCAGCATTGGTCTCTGTGCTGATGCAGAGGAGAGCAATGGGAAGCTACTGTTGAGCTGCTGCCATCTGGTGGAGGCCTTGAGATATCACAATCGAGGTGAATACTTTGTTTTTCAACTTTAACATAATAGAATATATTCTTAACTTGTATTTTGTCCATCCGGTTAACTCAATTTACCAGCGGTAGATTTTTCCTCTGAATAGTAGTAGTGTACAGTACACTTCTTTAAACTTGTTTACCATTTATCCTCATTGGTTACTTATCATTGCCTGCTGTTCAAACCTTATAAGCAGACTGCTGGATTTAGTCACATACAGTCAACGGGGCTTCTTTGTCCTTTATATTTAAGAATCTGTTCTAGTTATTTATTTTGTGTTCTGCATGTTTGGCAATTGCATATTTGCGTTTCCTAAAGAGCGCTGTCAGAACATTGGTATAAGAAAGTGGGTTGTGCACAATGAAGTACAGTTTATATCACTTATAATGTTTGGCACACTTCATAGTGGGGCTGTATTGTTTTAAAGGGGTGCAATTCATAGTAGGGCAGTAGTCAACCAAAGATATTCTTGGTCAACTACATTTCTTGATAAAGGATGCTATCGGCATGTTATCTTGAGATTAACAAAATCGGCTACAGCAAATACCTGGTAACCTAAATAATTATAAATAAACATAAGAAAGCAATTTTTAGCACATTAAATATATTTAATTTTCTATGCAATTGAAGAGCTAAACTTTACAAGTAAAATCTTTTTTTCCCCATAATCAGTGTTTTAACACAAAAATAAAATACATCAGGTCCGCATGCCTATCCTGACACAATAATAGTTACTTAAAAAGTGCTTGTCTTGTTATGAAAGTAACACCAGCTGTTAATCGACCAATGAGAATTTGGTCGACCAATTAATTTATTCGTCGACCATAAGGTGTCAGACTTCATATATTCAATTGTAATCACTCAAACTTATTTTCTTTTATAGAATGGAGTGTAATACGCAGCAAACAAAAAGGTAAGATATGGTCCATTCATTTGTTAGTGCATATCAGTATTCAAGTCTTCTGTGGGAGCATTATCACTTTTCATATTTCTATGTGTTATTTGAGACAAAATATAAATGTCATTGCAATCATTCCATTTACATTTTCAAATGCTTCAATGGGCGTTCTGTGTCTTAACATTCAAATGCGAAAGCTGTTTGATATTACATTTTTAAACTCCTACCTTCCCATATTGCAGACAAAATTCAGATATTTATTCAAACTTGACAATTAAAATACAACATAAAAAAGTATCAAAATTTTCCTTTGTGCATGCCTTATTTATCGCAATTACAATTGAAACACAACTGTCAAACAATTTGAAAGGAAAATTGCATTTTGAATGCAACACTGTGAATGAAACTACACTGTGCTGTGAACAATATTTAAATGCAATACACAAATCAGCTCTAGAAGTTGATTACACTTGCATTTCAAGTCGCCACACATTCTTTTGGACAGAACATGAACTTTCATCCGTCCTCAGCGCGGGTCTTTATTTAAGACGTTACTTCCTTGTTTCGTTAACCTTTTACCAGCTTGTTTGAGCTGCTATTTCGCAAGTCCTTGTTTTTGCACTTATTAGAAGTACATTTGTTAAAACCTCTAATTATTCGTATGACAGTGCTAAAACAAAGAAAAGCAGGACAGCCTGGTGTGGTCTACTAGACTGGGCATAACTGCATTATTTTCAACTTTCATGGGGATGTTAACACTATATACATCTTTTTCATTCTGAATAAATAAGCTTACAGCACAATATGTGTGAAAATATGAAGACAGGCCTGTCACTTTAAATGTGACAAGGCTGTTTTAATGGGTGTTACAAATGTTGCAGATTTATTCTGAAAAAGGTTTTAATGTTTTTATAATTTAATAATGTATTATAAATATGTGGCCTTAAGGGAGTGTTCTGCTTGTTTTGGGCAATTTTATTAAGCTGAAGTTGCTCATTTGTCTTTCAAGAGTTAATCTCTGTGGCAATGGCATAGGCTTGGCTGGTGCGGGAGACCCGTTAACGTCTGAACCAGAAATGAAGTAGACCTACTCTGCAATACATATTTATCTGTTCCTTCCCGAACCTCTATTAATGACACAATTAGATTGCCGTCAAATGGCCAAAGTTGTGATCTCCCGGTGTACAAGAGCACCCCTAGCTACAGCTTGCATTATTCTAAGTGACTGAAAAAGGAAGTGGGATTTAAACTAAAGACCCGACTTGATGAAAAGAATGACAGATTGCATTTGAATGTTCTTGTTCTGTCCCAAACAGAGCGAAGTGACTTGAAAATGCAAATGTGATAGACTCCTAGTGCTGATTTGCGTATTGCATTTGAATATTGGCCCCTTAAGATTATGTATTTAAAAAATGCAATGGCAAGTGCAATTACCTTTTAATTTTCATATTGTTTGACAACTGCATTTTAATTGTGATATAAATAATGCTTGCACAATTGGCAGTTGTTCATAAATGTTTATGTTGTATGTTGCATTTTAATTTTCAAGTTTGAATTAACATTAGAATATTGGCCGCAATATGGGGGGATAGGATTTTGAAAATGTAATGTCAAACAGCTTTTGCATTCAAATTTTTTATTGATGCAGAATGCCCATTGGAGCCTTTGAAAATGCAAATTAATGATTGCATTTTTATTTACATTTTGTCGCAAAAACATGTGGAAAATGATAATGCTACTGTGGAATTGTATTTGCAAGTTTACCATTTCATTTGATTAAAGTCCCTTATGGGCTTCCATAGTCTTTTTCCATAGGCTATTTCTAGTAGTTTTTAAACCTTGATGTAGGGTATTTCATGATAACTGTTAAATGACTACACAAATCTGACTAATGTAATTGGAAAGAAACCTAGTTGATATGTTCTTATGGTATATCAAAGCAAGGGTTTAAATTATACATTTTCTTTCCAGATCCAAAAAAGATTGTATGGTACAAGAATTCCCAGGAGCAGCCAGCCTAGTTGGAAACATTTGCGGCCCTTTACCAGAAACAAAATGGACTCAGGTTGATATCACACAAAGCCAAACTGAGACACTTTCAAAATAACTCCTTGGTTGTTCTGCTAGGGATTTTTCTTAAACTTTTTGAAACCCTGCCTTAAACTAGATCTGTTCTTATCACTGCTCACAAATGTATTCATTATTTTTTGGACATGAGAGATTAAAGATCCTTTTTTTTTTTTTTTAACTACACATTTTTAACAGTTTTCTGTCCTATTGTGTGTGTGGTCTTTGAAGCACTTACTAACCTTATGATCAATCGTTGCCAGACCAACAGTTTTTTTTTTTTAAAGGCACATAATAAAAATAACTGCTTCCATTTTATTGTAATTGCAGGGACCTTTTCTCTACTTTCGCTAAGAATGTAATATTCAGCACAGTACAGCTTAGTAGAACTGTCCCTACAAATGTCCGATGCTGTTTTTTTTTAACCCTGATTGGGTGAACATTACTACAGGATTCCTTGACTGATTACAAATGCAATCGAAATATGAAAAGTATATATCAAAATAAATTTACACTGGAAGAGGAATGTATGAAACAGTCTTGCCTAATAAAAATGAATAAACTTGACACTCCGTTATATTAGTTATCTTTATTTGACTGTTTGACGCTTTTTCAATGCATCTGAAATAAAAAGTGAATTCTTCAGCCCAAAGACCAAAGATCGTATTCTGTCAGTCGTGAGACCCCGGTATCAAGATCCAATCGTTTTAGATGGTAGCCAATTAGTCCCTCCATGTTACCTCAACTTCATCTGTTCTGTACCTAGTAACAAACAGACAATAACTCTTAATAGTGTGTCTTAACCACTTTACCAATTTGCTATTTAATAAAACAGCCAAGCAAAATTCAGTGAATTACAATTCTCTTTCTCTGCAAGTCTTCCATTTTACAGTGAACATTTCCAGCAACAGGCCCATGCGAGTGAAAACATACATTATTTATTATTATTTTTATTAGTTAATGGAATATATTAAAGACACCTTTGGGTAATCCATGAGTCTGCCAATTCAGTCACTTGACCCGAACGGAACATCTCCCAGCCAGCCTGTGCAATCATCGCTCCGTTATCTATACAGAACCTATAATAAAAGTGTCTTGTAAAATATTTAGGATTCCTTACAGTCCACTAAGAGATGACACGAAGTACAATCTTTAAACGTTGTAATTGTCCTTTTTGTCTTTATTAAGTGCTGCCTAACTGTTAAGATTGCTTAACATTTGTACCCGCACATTTGTAGAATTCTTAATTAAATATTTCAATGCATTTGTCAAATCTGAAATGGCAAAAAAATTATCTTAATTTGCTTCCACATATGGGAGGAACTGAGCTCACGTCAAATTAACGGATTACCTTTCGTCAGTGGCAAATAGCTTTGCACCCCTCTCATTGCACATAACATTCATCATCCCCTGCAATCGCATATTACCTACAAAGAATGGCAGTGAAGATTTTCAAAATTGTGTAATAATTTGCATAATAAAACAAATAATACAAAAGTGCATTTTAAAGAAATCCTAAACCTTATTTGTATTCGACCTTTGGAACAAACTTTGTGAAAAATAACAATGAATACAACTGCACCACAAAAGAAATAGATTAGACTAATAATGAACTAGGGAAAGAAAAACACAGAATTGTACCAAGATAACTATGTAACAATTGGAATTATAGTATTGAGACACGTAAAAGGTAGATATGCAGGATAAGGATCGTTCCAGGTTTAGAAGACGTGACAGGAAAATTATACATTTATGGGGGATTTTGTCGATTAGTCTGGGATGAATTGCAAAAATATATTGGACCGAACAGGACCAACTCGAAGACCAAAAAAGTCAAATCTCCTCCCTTAGACTAAAGAAATAACTCATATGCATGCATATGTAAATTACTTGGTCTGATGTTTAGTACCTATTAACTAATGATTCACCCACAACTCACAGCCTACGCCGCCGACAATAAGGACCTCCTGGGAACCACAGTGGGCCATGGCTCTCTCTGTAATTTCCACCAACATAGAAAACAGGGTTTCCTAAAGGAAGAGAAACATACACATGCAGAGGGTCGCATGTATGGCTCTTAACACATTTGATTTCTGGCCGGAATGGATTTTAAATTGGTGTTATGATGATGGCAAGTGATGTTCATAGTCATTACAATGTATTAATACCCTGTTTACCTGCAAGGAGAAGCACAGGTCTTCTGCTGTACACTGGCCAGAAATCAGCATCTTATGTGCAGCGTCCTACAAAAATATGTACAGAACCCAAGCATGTCATTCCTACAGTTGGGAGTCAATTGTCCAAGTTACATCAAGAGTAGCAATTGGTACACTAACCTCAATATAGGATAAAATCCCGGAAAAAGACACATCCATCCCCTTCACTGTATATGGAAGCTCCACATATTGGCTTCCTCTAACAACACAAAAGGAAAATGAACCTTGTACACACATCCTTAGGCATTTCTTTTGGCTTCACCTGTACCTTCATTATAATCTACGTGTCGTAGTAATAACAGAGTGTCCAACTCTTACACACAATAATCAAATTCCAATCCGGTTGGTACAGGGAAGGTGCACCAAGCACACAGGAAAACGCAACGTCTGTATTGGCTTAGTCTCTGCATTCTTTGATACATTAGGAAGCAGAACTATCACTCACTTTTTGGCCATTTGTTCAATATTGTAGCCAGGAGAGGGGTCATTGGAAATCTAAGTAAAAAATAAAAGTTGCAAGAAACAAAAACACACTACGCAATAAACTACTCAATTTGAATATCAAAGACCATAACTAGAGCACTGACCTTTAAAACTCTGGCAAACCTGTCCAAACAGTTTCCAACTGCAATATCAATTGTCTCACCAAATATTCTATACCGCCTCTCTGAATATGCAATCACCTATAGGAGAAATGTGGAACAAATGAATGCACACGGAACATACGCAGCTTTGACTACAGCAAAACCTCCTAGGGATGTGAGAACCAACCTGTGTATTTCCCCCACTGACATAGAGAACAGTAGGGTTGTTAGCTTGACTGATGAGGCGCCCCATCTCTATGTGTCCAATACAGTGGTTGACACCCAGCAGAGGCTTTCCCCACAGCTGGGCCAATGTGCGTGCAACAAGAGCCACTGTCACCAAGGGGGCACCCATACCAGGTCCTTAGGCACACAAACACACTTCAATGTAATGATCATGTACCCAATATTATGTTATGGATACAATAGAATTGAAACTTGTGAAGTTAATTCAACCTGACTATTTTGGCTCAAACCTTTGGTGTATGCCACACAGTCGATGTCGGCTGGCTTCAGCCCGGCCTCGTTCAGCGCCTCGTGCAAGACAGTCAGTATGACCCCACGGTGATGTCTTGCTGTCTCACTGGGCAGAAACCCTTGCATAATATATTTTTAAGTATGTAAATTTGAGGGACCTCAAATTTAAAATGTAGAATATATTTCAGTAACTGGCCTTCCCATGCTCAATTCAGACTTGGTTACCTTACCTTGCCCAGGAGGTGTGATGTAAGTACGTCTTGGATTTGAAAGTACTTTTCCATCCTTTACAATACCCACACCAATTTTATTCGCACTGCCCTCAAATCCAATAACCACAGTCATCGCAGCAACTGAGGAACAGTCAAGAAAAGCAGAAACACAAAAGTTAATTGAAAATACTTTGTGTCGGAGCAAAGAACTTTAGCATCAAGCCAAAGGTAAAAACATATGCTGTGTGAACGTGTCAAAAAGTAGCAATTTTTTGGGTAAATGGAATGATGATTCACTGTACCTTTATGCCTATGTTCCTGGCATGAGCAGGAAAGTGTGGATGAAGGTTCTATCCAAATCTTACTATGTCCTTGGAGTCTTGATGAAACATAAACCTGAGGCCCAATGTGTCTGTTTCCCTCTGCAGTGATAAAGGAATCTACATTGGAGAAAGAACTGGCGTTTATTAACAAAACAAATGTTTTAGTCTTTAGCAGGGCTAGCCTATTGCCAAGCATGTTTTGCTGCCATATCTCCATAGGTACAGGGACACAAATAAATTGTCCAGCCAGTAGAATTTTCAGCCAATAGTTAAAACTAAAATATAATACATATTTTGGTTCACAAAATTCCAAAAGGCTAATGTCAGAGATACGCAGCTGCTCTTAGTTTGTCCCCAGGCAAACTAGCAATATGTAATTTGAGTAGCCCACAGGCATAGCATGTTAGCTAAAATAATTGAATTTATGGTTTGCTCAGAAACAATAACGTGAACGTTACCAGCCCATGGCTCGACAGCTTAGTAGAGGGCGATTCAAATGCGACTGATCAATCACCGAAAGAAAAAAACAACCGAAAAAAGTAGGCAAGCACTCAGTATTCTCCTACAAATCACTTGAAAAATCGTGCATGATAGGATTGTTAGCCTGCTTTAGCCAGAGAAGAAGACTCACATGCGTTCTGGTCGAACTAGTAACATACCCTGGCTGAGCTGTAGGACCCTTAGTCTGTTTTAAACAGGTATAGGCTTCCTAGACGCCTAATTGCTGTATTTTGTATAGGTCTATGTATGTCAATGTGATAGCCAGGCTATCTGGACTAGGACTAGTTCGTTTGTGGAACGTCAAACAGTGCCATGTGACTAGAAAGCATGTGCGGAGCTACTGACTACTCGAAGGAAGTAAATCAAAAAACTCAGAGGGCGCCCATCGTTATCGATTGTGTTTCATGAAGAGTTTATCCCTTGATTTACAGTGGAATTGGGCTATCGTTCTTCAGGTGTGCGAAGTTTCAACATCGTCTTCGAAAATTTAAATAAAACTGTCCTCGAATTCATCCTCAATTAATCCTGGTAAAACGAAAGATTTTAATAGCGTATTATTTGTGCCACAATTCAGATTTGAATTTGATTCGAACACTTGGTTCATATAATTTGAGCATGACGCCTCCATTCCTTGTCGTTGGTCGGTATATGCTTTTCTATAGTTTGAGCAACTCAAATGGTATTGACACACATTTCAAACACATTCAAATTTGGATCTGTACTTGTTTGGCGTATTGTCTTTGAATATCTAGCAATGGTTCGCTTTACTGAGGTCAATTGATTCATTTAGGCATATTTGATCCTTATATAAAAATATTTGAGTCTTTTCCCATTTTTTTTAATTTGTCTATTGTCTTAAAATCCAAATTATGAATGTGTCGTCTGTAACACTCTTGTAACCTAGCTAGACTGAAGCTAGGAGGGAGTATTTCGGACAGAGGTTGAATAGAGACGCTGAAGACCTAGGAAGTTTGGAAAAACACATTTGTTTGTTGAACATTGAACGCGTAAACTTATTATAGTAGAACTCTTAAATAAAAGTATGAACTTGCAGATTTGCAAAATTTGGCCTCTTTAAAACAAGGCATCTTGGTTAGCTTTCATAAGCTAGAGACATCATTTATAGGTCTACTTAAAAAGCATTTTAGCCCATTCAGCCTTAGAAGATAGTCGCGTAGTCTGCCGACACGTTAAAGGAAGAAGAAACAAAAACCGGACGGAACGTGCAACTTGCTCCTGGCTGCAAGCTCAAACGAGTTATTGCTTTGTTTCAACGAACGAGGGAGAGCCACTACTACAGAAACCAAAAACAAGTGGCCATATAAGCAAACCTTTTATTCACAGTAAGGCATTCGAATCCGTCGACGTTATTGAAACAATGACCGGCCAACATTCTGTTGACAGCCGATTAACCGTGCATGTTTTCCGTAATTGATTTTTGTTTTTTTTGTTCCTACAAATGTTTTGAACGGAATCATCCCTACCAAGTTCATTCACTACGTTTGAGGCCTCATCGTCAGGTCTTCGATGCGATGCGTCTGCAACGTTAGGGAGCCATTTATATAGTGTAAATCAAAATCAGCTTGTTAGTTTTACTGCTGGTGTTAACCAATGTCAGCATTATCGATGTTAATTGCTAAAACCAGAACATCTACGATTTCAAAAGAAATGGTTTGTGTCTGCTTGTGGACAGCCAGGCAAGTAAAACGTGAATAATTGTCGTAGACACAAAGCAAAGGTAGGCTATAATTGTCCGATCTTCAGAAAGAGAAATGTGTTGCGCAACGATTATATAGACTATATAAATTAAAAAAAAATCTGGGTTTTGTCTTTTCCGTGCGAAATATCCCTAGTGAGTTATCGGTAATAATCTGTGAGGCGTTTATAACGCATGCTTTGTTCGTGGTAATAACCAACGGGCAACCGAACATTCGATCAGCCTAAATAGACAAATACTAATTAATTGTCAATTTTGGATTATTCGATAAGCATAAATAGACTACTATCACCAAAGTAGCAAACGAGCTGTGATCACCAACATAGGCCTACATTTCAAATTAATACTACAAATCATTTAAAATGACACGATGTCATAGTGTTGATTATTTACTTTGGAATGATAACAAGCGACTGGCCCCGTCCGCTCTTTTGATCTCTGTATAAAGCTGGTTATGTGTGTGCAGTTTCAGAAGTTGTGCAAGTATGAAAAGAAGCAAGAAGACTCAGGAAGAGGCTGGAGAAGGAGATCATGACAATGGCACAGGTTCGTTTTTATCGTTGACCCAAACATCGTAGCTCTCATCTTGAAAATGTCAGTTATATATTTGTATGACTCTTAGTGCAATAGATGACTTGACTTGGTGCACTGACAAAATGAAGTGAATAACATTTTCCCCAGCTAGATTCTGTAGCAGGTCCTTTCATCACTTGTCAGTTTTTTTGTTTACTTAGCCCCCACCTCCTTGCTTATTTCTTATACCTTAGCTCCAGCAAAAAAAGGGAAAAAAGGAAAAGAGCCAGAAGCCCCAGTGCTGTATGATGACCCTCCTGATAAACTGACCAGCAAAGATGACCGTGCTGCAAACATGAAAATCACGTCATGGAATGTGGATGGCCTCAGAGCCTGGGTGAAAAAGAACGGTCTAGATGTGAGTAAATATCTGAATATCATTAGACGCCTAAATCGAAAACTATGATGTTAATGTCTGTTTTTACAAATTGTGAAACTTCAAAGGTGGATTCATCTCACTGTTAATGATGTGCTTTTATTTTTATTATTTTTTCTGGTTCTTTGTTTCCCTCTCTCCAGTGGGTGCGTGAAGAAGCACCAGATGTCCTGTGCCTGCAGGAGACCAAGTGCGCAGAAAAGTCTCTCCCCAATGAAGTGACCTCCATGCCAGAGTTTCCTTTCAAATACTGGGCCGGCTCAGATACAAAGGAGGGATATAGTGGGGTAGCAATGTTGTGTAAAACAGAGCCCATTAACGTGACATATGGCATTGGTGAGTGAAAACTGAGGGATTATTTTCTCAAATATATATGGTGATATAGGGTGATGCATTATAACATTATATGTACAGTTGAGGCCATATATTTAGGTTACCCATAGGCTGAAGTTAGAGAAACCCAAAATTGCATTCAAGTGTTTAGCGACTCGCAAAGTTTTTAGGGTATTTACTTTATATACATTGGAGTTTATTTTAAGCTGTGTATTTCAGCTGTTATTTCCCAGAACAGATTTTTTAGTGAGACTGTTGCTCAGATTTTTGTCAGTCAAATCTGATTTGGTTGTTCCTTTTTTCCTCATATCTGACAATCAGAAAATCCATTAGACCGACTTTAAGTGATGTTTTTGACCACATTAACGTATTCTATAAGCAATTGTTATTTTGCAACTTTATATCCAGAAGTCTTGATTAATTGCATTAACATCCAGAGTGCCATCCCTTTGTTCTTAGTCCCCTCGTAATCATTCGCAATCACCACAAGAACCGCTACACTCCCACAATGCCCCACACAAGTCACAGGCGACCCCATGTCTATAACGTTATATGTCATAACTTATTAAAAAAACAACAACAAGCAGTTCTATGTAAATGTAGATGGTCAGCACCCCCATAAAGCCAGTATAGAACCACCCTTGTTTTATCATCACGTTTTGCCAAGATTCAACTGTAGGACCTGCAGTCGAGTCAGGCTCTATAGTAAACTTTTTGGGGTCATCCCTAGCTATATCATGCAATAGATTAAAATAATATTTTGTTATTGTTTTAAAAATATCATTAACCTTTACAGGGGTGCATTTTCACTTGGTCGGTCTCCATCTGGTTTTCAGCACTTGCCTAGAAAATAATCTCAAGATTGATAGCACTCTGCCTATTTGCGGCATTTTCATTGTTTATTGTTGACATTAAAAAAACGTTTTGTAGGATTCTAATTCATAAATGCGTTATATGATAAATTGGCATATTGTAATGGCTGTCATATTTCTATTTAGGAAAAGAAGAGCATGACAAGGAGGGCCGTGTCATCACTGCTGAGTTTCCTACCTTCTACTTGGTAACTGCGTATGTGCCCAACTCTAGTCGAGGCCTTGTACGATTGGATTATCGCAAGACATGGGACGTGGACTTTAAGGCCTATCTAGTCGACTTGGATAAACTTAAACCCCTTGTATTGTGTGGAGATCTCAATGTGGCCCACGAGGAGATTGACCTAAAAAATTCGAAGGGAAATCGTAAGAATGCAGGCTTCACGGCTGAGGAACGTGAAGGCTTCAGTCAGTTGCTAGCTGCTGGCTTCACCGACAGCTTCCGCGAGCTGTACCCTCAGCAGGCCAATGCCTACACCTTCTGGACCTACATGATGAACTCAAGGGCTAAAAATGTAGGCTGGCGCCTAGACTACTTTGTTCTTTCCACTGCTTTGCTTACAGGCCTGTGTGATAGCAAAATCCGCAATAAAGCTATGGGAAGTGACCACTGTCCAATAACCCTGCACATAGCCATTTAAGGGACTGGACCAGGTGTCCCAGGGTTTTAGCTGTTTTCCAAGGGATTCCATGTGTATTTTTAAGGTTTATCATTGTCATTCATTTGCAACATCTAAATCGGTTCCTCTGTATGTTAAATTAATAAGAAAATTAATTTGACCAACTCTAATTTGAATTCTGCTACAAAACAGGTTGGATATTTCTGAAGTTCCTAAAAAAACTACTATTTCTTTTACTAAAGAGGTGGTAGGAGGCAGCATTTGAGGTAATAACTAATGTTAAAATTGTTATTTGGATGCCCAGCGTTTTTTGCTTCAATGTTCAGGCTGTTTTTTTCTTACATATTTTAATTTTTTATTTTACATTTGTCAGAAACTGAAAAGAATTAATTCTAGATTTTGTTTTTCATCCAGTGTGATATAAATTTGCTGTTACGGCGCAAATTTGTGATTCCATTGAATAAATTGTTAATGCGTTTGGTAAAACAGCCATGAAATAAAGATTGAATTTATATAACAATTGTTAATCTTCTAAGAACTTTTGGTTAAAAATATAATTAAATTAGTAATTTGTACTGTTCCTCACGGGAGCCTGTTACCAATTAGATTTTTTTTCAATTGTCCTAAAACTTTTCCGCCCCCGAATAAATAAGTTTAAGCTGTGCAAATGTTGCCTATATATTTTTATTGTAAGCATAGTCATGACACGAGTTACTACACCAGTGAGCAAGTAAACGTAACGTAAGAGATACTGAAAAGAAAGTGAGTTAAGAGTTTAGCGGTAGATTTTCATAAATATAAAATATCTACACTTAACAGCTAAAGGCTAGCAACCCCAAAATGAGCTTGCGATTAATATGCAAAGTAGCTTTTTGAGACATGGCTTAAGCCACAACGGTCTTTAATGTTTTTGGACGCAAACGCCCCCTACTGGACAAATATAACTTGTGTCACTTGTAACAGTTAAAAGCTAGGAAACAAATTCAACGGCCCTTATTATGACTGGGAATAAAGTTGTTTTATTTCACTTCTATGCATATATTAGAATCAAGGGAATGTAGTTAAGACACTTTAAGGATTGATCAGGAGCATCAATATCACATCAATTTTAGAAACGTTTTTTCTGATGCAAAAGACTCCTATTTTGTTTTTAATATGACCATCAAAAAGCAAATGTAATTGCAAAGGGTGGTTTGACCGTGCATTCTAAAATAATGTACCGAGACACTCCAAAGTCTGTATTATTTAAACTTCGGGGTATGAGTTCTCTGATGCATCTTGAGGTTGTATGACTCCTTGAAACCTTTACCACATTGCCCACAGAGATAAGGCTTTTCTCCTGTATGTGTGCGCTGGTGCCTCTTCAAGCGGTTGGCGCTGAGGAAGCTCTTGTTACAATGTGAACAGGAGTACGGTCGGGCCCCTGTGTGATAGCGAAGATGAATAGTGAGGTAGCAAGACTGGGTGAATCTCTTGCCACAGTGGGGACACTGGAATGGCTTATGTCCTGTGTGGAAACGCTCATGTTTCAATAGTTCGGCATGTGAAAAGAAGCCTTTACCGCATTCAGAGCAAAGGAAAGGCCTCTCCCCAGAGTGGGTCAACTCATGTCTAATTAGGGTAGCCTTGTACACAAAGCTCTTGTCACACTGAGAACAGGTGAACACGTTCTCCCCGGTGTGGCAACGCTCATGCTTTTTCATGTTCCTCTCCCTTTTAAAGCTTTTTCCACAGAATGAACACGAGTAGGGCATGTCTTCAGAGTGGATCTTCATGTGACTCAGGAGGCCCCCCTTGTATAAGAAGCCCTTTCCACACTCCTGGCACTGGTGCGGCCTCTCTTTTATATGTGTGCGTTGGTGGGCTTTTAGGCCCGACTTGTATGCAAAGCTCTTGCCACAACTGCAAGAGTGAAGTTTCTCAGCTTGGTGAGTTGAGAGGCTGTTTCTGAGGGATGTCCCGCCAAGGCCCAGCTCACAATGGGAGCCCTCACCAGCCTTGTCGGCTTCCACTGTGTGTGTCTTCAAATGCCTTACCAGGGTTGACTTCCAAGCAAACGTTCGGTCACACTCAGGACAACGATACAAACCATGTTGCATATGACTACTATTGTGTTCTCTCTGAGCAGCAATGGACTTGAAAAACGCTCCACAAATAAGGCAGACATAGTTGCATCCATCCTTGTGTGTGTGCTTGTGCCTCTTGAGTGACTGTTTGAATGAGAAGTGTCGTCCACACTGAGAGCAAAGGTAGGGCCTCCTGTCAGTATGGACGTGCTGATGAGCTCTCAGTAATGACAGGAACTTGAAACTCTTCTCACAGTCAAGGCAGGTGTAGCCGCCATTTTGTTCTGTGTGGGGCTTAAAGGTCGATGTTTGCTCAGGAGCTTTGTCAGAGTGGGCCCTGCCCATAGGCTGCTGTAGATCAGTCTCATCTATAGGGTAGAAGAAGAATTGAGGTAGATGCATTTTCAAACGAAGAATTAAGAATTACGTTTTTATGTGGCTAATGTGCTCAAATATATACAGTATGTCATCATGTAGTAGGCCAATGTCGTACATGCAATTGTGACTTAAGTACTAATAGGCTAAATAACTGATTACTCACTTTTACCTTCTTCCCTTGACGAAGCCTTAGGCGAGCCATAAGAATGTTCAGTGCTGTTGGGGAGATGGAAGTCAACTATGAGAGTACTGCAACACTGTGGTTCATTACCAAATGTTAAAATGTTTACTCTACCTGTTGAAAGGCACTGATTTGACATCTGTTACTCTTTTGCTGGCAGATGAAACCTTTGCAATGCGCTTTTGTAGATTTATAATCTGTATTTTCATGGTGGGCTTACGTTTGCGCCCACTAGTGCGGGCTTGAACAAAGGACATGCCATTGTCCACAACTGTTGTAGCTAGCAACTCTTTCACAGCTGGTTGATCACACTCAACCTTTGGAATTACATCATATGTTTCACCATTTAAGGCCAGGTCTTGATGAGTGTCAAAGATTGTAAAGGCTACATCTTGTAAATTGTCCAAAGTTCCTACATTCGCCCGTGTCATTTGTAAACTCTTCGACTTTGTTTGAAATCTTTCCTCTGCCTTTCCTGCTATGTGCCTTTTCATATGTCTTGCGAGGGCGGAATCAAATGTAAACTTGCAGTGACATTCTGGGCACACATAAACCCCATCTTCCATGTGGTTGTTTTTGTGTTCAGTGCATGCAAATAACGACGGAAAGGTATCTTTACAAATCCCACAAACATACTTGCACTTCTCCTTGTGTGTCTGCTTGTGTCTATCCAGTGACTGCCTAAATGAAAAGCATTTTCCACACTCACTGCACCCAAAGGGCCTTTCCCCTGTATGAATAACCCTATGGGCTATCAGCGCAGAGGCAAACTTGAAACTTTTCTCGCAGTCTGGGCACTTATGATGGCCAAACCTCTTTTTAAGGAGGGGGTTTGAATGAACGTTGGGTTCTCTTAAAATGATGAGGTCTTCTCCACCGCACTCATGTTCCTCAAGCGTTTTGCCCACTGCTTCAAAAACCACCTCATCTCGATTAGCCTCAATTACCGCCTCTCCTTTAACAGTGTCTTCATTGTGGTTCGCTTCAACGATAGCTTCTGAATCTGAAGTTGTTCCTAATTCTACCTCTGCATAGTCTGTCACTGAAATCTTTTCTTCCTCCACATTGTCCACCAATAAAGGGGTAGTATCAAATAAAACATTTTGAGAAGGTTCGAATCGACTTTGAAAGCTTGCTTGATTGGTGATCATGTCTTTCTCCGTTCGAATGAAAGAAAGAGCAGAAATAATACAATCCCCCATGGGAGAGGGAGGAACTGGACAAAGGAAAAGGACAGAACACACATTAGAAAGTTGGCAAGACTGCATCTAATCAATGTTTTATTGTTCAAAAAGTTTTAAATCTCTTTCAAATGAGATCATGAGATCAAGCCTACTGTGACTTACCATGCTTGTCTAAGTGCCCCACATTTTTGAAGTGCTGGAGCAAACTCCTCAGATGCTGCGATTCTGATACAATTTGGACACAGTCCTCTACAACTGGTGCATTTCCTAACCATGCTGCCGTCTGTCAGGTAATTACCCCAATCAGAACACATATACAAAACCGAACACTTGGAAAATTACTTATGAATAAAATAGATTTAATTAATCTAAATAATTGTCAGTTCACCTGCTGAAGATTAGGAGGCGGCAGGAGCTGTGTGAGTCTACAAAGAAACTCCCAAAAAAGAGTCTGCAAGTCCTTGTCATACTGTGAACCATACTCTGCTGGAAAAACCTCCTTTGGGAAACAATAGTTTAGTCAAATAATTTCAATGAAGATATTTCTTAACGAGGTCAAAACAATATATAGAGAAGCTTAACGTATTGTTGAAGAAAGATTTATTTTCACCTTGAAAAAGTGTTTATTCTCTTCAGGGTCTTTTAGCAGAGAATGTACCATCTTAAGGAAGTTCGCCTCAGAGACCTTCATTCATACATACATAAAAAGTATATCAAACAGCACAATAGATAATTAGACGACCAAAAGTTATTTAATCCCTTTTCAACCAATTTAAGTGCATAACATTCAGTATAAGTCAACTTACATGCTCACTGGTTGGGTCGAGTAGCTGAATCCTGTCCAGGTGAGAAGTAACTATCCTAGGATCAACTGAATACTCAATACGACACAATTCAAGAATATGCTAAAGAAAAATAAAAAGACATGATCATGGAAAAATTTTGTGATTTCAGAAGCTTATAGTGCAAAAAAAGCCTATGATTTCAGATCCCAAATATTCAATCGGCATAAGCATAGAGTGTCTTACCAAGCACAACATAACAGATTACTTTAGTCGGTTAGAATGCCGTCATTATCCATAGGAAATATCAAGACTGTACTTTGCACAATGCATTTTTTGATACATTCCAGTTTAGACTTCATAATATATTTTGGAATCTGGTCCTTTACTCACCCGTGCTTTCATTCCCAAAATAAGCTGATCCCTATTTTTACGGAACAAAAGCTCCGGGACCATCTCTGTCACCAAGGAAACAAACTCTGCCACCTTCCAATAGTTCATTACATCCCGATGTTTTACTACCTGCCACATCGATGCACACATCAGTTGAAGAGGTGGGACCAGAAGGCGTAGGGACGAAAGACAAAGGGGCGTGTCTGGGGAAAGGAACATTATGAATAATTATTGAACGCTTTAGACTCTTTTGTAGTGGTGCCTTTCTAGTCCAATACACACCCGCTGCATTACAGTATAAAACATAATTTAGTAGGCCACAGCCACCAGTGCGGTAATTTTAAGCACATAATGAACACGTTGCTGTATTTAAAAATCGTCGGCCATGA
>JAVQJS010138278.1:0-28464 GCA_036024795.1 Galaxias rostratus | reverse complement strand
ATGTGATAAACTCACAAGGTTTGAACACTCACGTTTGAACAATTCTAAATTTTGCTTGATTTTGAATTCAATGCAGGCCTATGTTATTTCGTTATAGTAAAAATAATCCCAGTTCTTTGTGTTTTTTTCAATTGTAGACTTCAAGCGGATACTTGATACTTTGAATTTACAAAATAGATACATAGCTTTGCCAAATGGGACATAGTTCTGCCACTGATGGTAAATTGCAACCTGTTTTCCGGACCATAACCTTAATACATGTTGTCTTTGCTGATTCGATGAATATAAAAGGCATCGTGTGAGCTTTCGCGCAGCTAAACCCTCCGGAGAGGAGAAGGTAAAAATAATGGAAAGTTCATCAAATGAGCATGACTTTTGGCCATTCAATGGATCGTCTTGGCGGAACTCTAGCCATGGCAATGGGACAAACGGTTTAAACAAGACGAACCCCCTAAAGAGGAATGAAGAAGTGGCAAAGGTGGAGGTAACCGTGCTAGCCCTCGTACTGTTTCTGGCTCTAATTGGAAATTTGTGCGTCCTGGTTGCCATACACACAGCAAAGCACAGCCAATCTCGAATGTATTACTTCATGAAGCACCTCAGCATCGCTGATTTGGTTGTGGCAATTTTTCAGGTTCTGCCACAGCTCATCTGGGACATAACTTTTCGTTTCTATGGACCTGACATTCTTTGTAGGTTGGTCAAATACCTACAGGTCGTTGGAATGTTTGCCTCTACCTACATGCTTGTTTTGATGTCAATTGACAGGTGTTTGGCTATCTGCCAACCACTCCGTTCTTTGCATAAAAGAAAAGACCGTTTTTATGTAGTATGCTCTTGGGTTCTAAGCCTATTGTTCAGCATCCCACAGATATGCATATTTTCCCTAATTGAAGTTGGATCCGTTGGGTCTGGTGTGTATGACTGCTGGGGGAACTTCGTACAGCCTTGGGGGGCCAAAGCCTACATAACTTGGATGAGCCTTACCATATACATCATACCGGTTGCCATTCTAAGCGTATGCTATGGACTAATAAGCTTCAAAATATGGCAAAATTTTAGACTAAAAACCAAGAAGGAACAATGCATAAGCCTTACGCCCAAAACTTGTAAAGGCAATGCCATTGCCCGCGTCAGCAGCGTGAAGCTAATTTCAAAGGCAAAAATAACAACAGTGAAAATGACTTTTGTGATCGTCCTTGCTTATATTGTATGTTGGACACCTTTTTTCTCCGTGCAAATGTGGTCTGCATGGGACCCAGCAGCACCCCGTGAAGGTAGGTTTACATCTAAATAGGCTCTCCAAATATTTTTTTTCTATCATATTCTTTCTGTCAGTAATGATTTCCCCAAGTTTGTCTTTTTAAATATGCAGGACCTACATTTGTTCGCTGAAATACACGAAGTAAGAGCATTGTATATATGCTAATGACGTAATGAATCCATCTTTATTTGTCGCTCGCTTGTGTTTCCAGTAGTCTTGTCTGTATACCCTTAAGAAAAAAAATATTTGAAAAAGTAAAAACAATACTATGTAGTGAACATGTTTGCTACTGGCAGTAAATTGTAATCATTTACAAATAGTACCAATGGAAAATTATGGTACCTTAAATGGTACTTTGCGTCATTGGTTCTCTAAAGACCAATTGACAGTATTTGCTATGAGGTGAACTATTTTATTTATTTGATTTGCTTGTTTTTCGAGCAAATTCTTCCTGTTTGTTTTCTTTGGCCCATTAGCTCATGCACAAAGCATATGTTACATGGAGTAATAGAAAAAAATATGTATTTAATTGAAAACGTATTGTTCCTGATTAATATATTATGACAGACCTCAAGCAGAATTGTAAAACCTTTGTTTTTAATCACATTCGTACGTGCTTAGTAATAGTCTGTATCTCTCATATGCCCTTCTCATAGCCAGTAAAATAAAACAAATCAAGATAAAAAAAATTGGATTTGCTGCAAAACTGAAACCTAATGGTTAGTTGGAGATGTGACACAGCAAACCATTAACAATCTTTCTATGCATCTAGCACAGCTGCGGAAATTACTTTTCACAGTAGCTAACTGTAATGTTTCAAATATATACTCAGCAAGTGCTATGGATGAGTCATTGAGGCTGTTCTTTATAGAGATAATAGGCCATGCACAAGTCTCCATTAGCCCTCACCATCTTAGCTTGAGAAATCTTTGCCAGCATTACAGACGCAATAAAAGCACTTTCTTGAAGAAGTTGGTGTGAGGGTCAAAGCCATCTGTGTTACTAAGTGTTGCTTAAGGTGAACATGTAAATGAGCATTAAGCAGAAAAGCAGATCTGTTGGTTCCAATTTGAGTCAGGAAAATTGGCAATTGCCTACCAGGTCTGGATTTGACAAAATCAGTTCTGTTCCAGCTGTGAAATCATGTTGTGCAAAAGATATTTCAAGCATCGCGACGAGACAAATTGTCTGCTATTGTAGATGTTTCAAAAGTAGGAATACCCTTGTCTATGGGGGTATAACGGAATAGAAAGTCAAATGTGTTAGTTTTTCTGTACAGTGGAGAGACTGGTTTTCCACCCGTGTGGAGATAAGCATGTCCATTAGTATGTGTCTTGCTTTGAGCACAGGCCAAACTGCAGTGAACTGTCACTGAGGAGGCCATTAGCTCAGCGTAATGCTTTGAGGCAGCCGTTCACAGCAGACTTGATAAGGCTATCACACAACTAGTGTAAATAATTAACCTTTTATGCAGCAGTTTCAATGCCTGTATAACGGAAACCACTTAAGATGTCACTGAATAGTTTTTTTTAAATAATTTGAAAAATTACTTTTTTGAATTCAAACAAGAGATTTTATTCCAATATTCCCCATATATCAAACTGTCAAAGAAACAAAAGTTAAAGTTCCTTCCATCCTGTCTTCCCTGAAAACGTTACGCTCAGCAGAAACAAGGTGCCCAAACAGCAACCCACAGCAATATTACTGATTGAAGCTCCATGCGGATTCCAGGCTTCCTCCCTCGTGCTACACAGCACTCTCATAGCTCATATTTATGGGATTGGAACCTTGTGTAGACACTGATACTGGAGGATACACAAACACATATTTGAAGGTTAAACATGGGGAGATAAATATACACACATATATTGTGCGCACAGACACACGCACACATCTCTCTCTATTTTGCACAGACTGTGTTCACAGCTTCAGACATCATCTAATTTTAGTATTTTGAAAAGGGGATTGAGAATATATGTGACTAATTGACCATTAGACTACAAAGGCAGCCTTCGGATCCCCTTAGATTAAAGAAACTATTGCATATTCTTTTTCTTCTAAAAAAAACTCTTAGACGTTGCCTCATTCTATGCTCACCAGATTCCTACTTTGTTTCATGAGTACAAATGTAAGTAACTCTATGCCAACCAAACTAAATCTAAATTGCTGAATTGACCCCTAATTTGGAATGGTGAATCAAGTGTACTAAAAAAAGAAAAGAATGAGAAGAATAGATAACTGGAATTGGATGATCATGATTCTTAATTATGCCTTCAGAAAATACAATTTTTCGGCTTTCGAGTTCTGACCAAAAGCAAGAGAAGCCAAGCAACAGTAGCAGGTTTTTTTATGTGGCCCATTATCTTTTCCATAGATTCCTCTGAAATAGGATTTTAGTGTTGCATTAAGCGATTATAGATAAAGGTTCCCCAAGGACAATGAATCAATTTGAGGTTATGTTCACATTAATGAATGGCTAAAGAGCTTGCTGTGCCTGTCGGGCCATGGTCATTTATCAGCCTTAGCCTGACACTCAGGCAGATTTACAACAGCCAGGACACACTTTCTCATTTGCCAGTTTAACGTGATTTATCTCTTGTGTGTTTTAAGACATGATGAGCTAATATGCCAGAGGTATTTTTACTCAATGGTCGTCTGACCTTAAAATTAATCCTAGATTGTCTTCAATTAGGTAAAATATAATCTCAAACAGTGAACTCAATTAGCATAATAGCACGATTGCCCCTTATCAACTGGAAATAGAGGCAAATTACTTTTTTATATTTACATAAGTGGAATATTTTTATTTATTACTTAGTTCCGGAACCATTAAATTAAAAGGTATTATTGACAAAGTGTCCTGTTAAGCAGCAGAGGAGAATTGGTTACACTCCATTATGTTAAGGATCTGTTGTGAAGTGTTGTCTAGTGCCCCTTGTGGTGTGTCCCTAAATCCAATCATTATTGCCACTGGGCATGCCTCACTGAAAATGGGAATAATCCATGTCTTACATCTGAAAATGTTAATCCCTAAAAGTGACATTGTACAGAGCTCGGAACTGACAGCCTATTTATTCATTTAGAAGTTGTGCATTTCCCAAAGATGAACTGGTACAACCTTCAGTAATAGAGACACAGGTTTAGAACGTCTTTGGTCAAACAATTCACAATGCACTCCGTATAGTTACACCTAACAACGAGGAAAGGATTCAACCCTATGTCATCTGTTTTTCTACATTATGGGGGAGGTTGTGGAAGTGAAAATGAGTTACTCTGCTTATATCTGGTAGCCAGTCCAGTGGCATCATGCCAAACAGATTGTCTAGATAACCTGGCTACACGAGGCTGCAATAGTCATAGCAATAAATCAAAGCTTCAATGCATGACAGATCAATTACCTGTAAATAATGCAGTCTAGTGACCTTCTGCCAATTGCTTACAGTGATTTAAGTTTGATCAACCCTCATGGTGGAGCAACCATTAGTGGAGATGGAAATACCAGGAGAGAGAGTAGCAATCAACAAGAAGAGAT
The DNA here is from genome assembly GCA_036024795.1 of Galaxias rostratus. NCBI lineage: Eukaryota > Metazoa > Chordata > Actinopteri > Galaxiiformes > Galaxiidae > Galaxias > Galaxias rostratus. The sequence continues at coordinate 23,668 of JAVQJS010138278.1, read as the reverse complement.
TAGATACAGGACATGAGACAATTCTATTCAACTCATTCACCAAATGTCAATTTGTCCTGTGATTTGCCATGGCATAAATGTCACCCCCTGCAGCACTGCAGGCCATCTTAAATGTTCTGTTTGTTCCGTTTTCTAGAACGTCCTTTGATACATTTCTAGCATAAAGGGACACGCTCATTTGTAGTATACTGGCCATGTTTTAGGCTAGTAAATGCCTTTCTTCCTCTTCCTTAGCCATGCCCTTCATCATCTCCATGTTGCTAGCCAGCCTTAACAGCTGCTGTAACCCCTGGATCTACATGTGCTTCGCCGGCCACCTTTTCCAGGACTTGAGGCAGAACCTCCTGTGCTGCTCGACGCGCTACCTCAAGTCCTCCCAGAGTCACTGCGAGCGGGACCACGACTCGAGCCGCAAGAGCAACTCCTCCACCTACGTCATCAAGAGCACCAGCAGCCAGAGGAGCATAACCCAGACCTCCACTACATAGGATCCAGCCCCATGCCCCGACACACTCAGAAGTGCCCTCTTCACTCCCATGGCTTAAGGCCAGCAACATCTCCCCCATAGCTCTTTCCCACACTGGGAAAGTCACCCAAAACTATTTCACTGCTTTTTCAAATACCACGTCAACAGAGATTGTGAAATTATGTTGTTGGACGAATGTATTTGATGGCATTTTGTTGTAGTGGAACTGTCTTATTGTTGATCTTGTTCATTGGAGGCCAATAACACCTAATCATTGTTATTGATTAGCTGTGTTCCCTGCCCTGTACATTTACGTATTTGATCTGGAAGAAGTTAGGGTAGTGAATATCTCAAATAAAAATGCAGGCAAACTGTATCTTCTAATGCCACCAGAACTGCCCTCCACATTGCCCTCCACGTTGTAAATGTAATGATTAAATCCAGATTGATCAGTGGGCTAAAGAGTGTGAGGCTACTTGTTGTGTGTAAGGGTCATATTATGAAGAACTCTTCTGTTACATTGTTTTGCACATACCGTATCTCATATGCCATGTTGCTCAGTAGTTTGTTGGTTTGCACCATTTAACACTTCACCTTTATTTAAACTATTGCACATCTATGAGTTGCTTTTGCTTTTGGACTATGGCAAAGGCATGTGAAGATTGAAGTTTACCTATTGTCCACATTTTGTTTTTAAAGAAACTAAAGAATTTATATCAGACAAATGCAAAGTGTTTTGTATTTCTATGGAGATTGTGTTGTATTTTGGTTTAACGGTTTCTACATAATCACTGTGTGTATAGTAATTGTTGAGTGTTAGTTTGGACACTTTTATTAACTATTTTTTGATACACATTTGATGCTCCATAATTGGAGGAACTATACAGTTCTGATCACAAAGGCACATTTTATTTATGCGTATTGTGTATTTTCAAAGATACTGTAGAAAAGGGTTACCTGCCTTAAAATGAACTCTACTTGAAACCCTTGTTTCCTTGTACATGAACAGTATTAAAATAGAATGTTCTCTTCAAAGCAGGCTTTTTTAAACCAAATTTATTTTAGTTTATATTTTGCCCTTAAGGTTAACACAATTTTAATGTAAAACATCCGCTCCTTTTCATTTAAAGTGTGGTCTTTTGGGAAAGTACATGTCTTAAGTACTATATATCTCTTATTTATTTGAAATAAATTGCATTTGTCTTATCATGAAAGGATTTCCGTTCTAATTGATACCCTTTCTGCTCTGAGTCTTAGTGATTTAAACTCTTCTATTCTGGTAAGACTGAAGTACTTACTGTAAACGATGTTCAATGGAAATGGAGAGAGAAAGACATCTTGTGTTTCTTGAAAGGGCTCCCAAATGTCAGTCAAATGCTTATATTGTTTGACAATAGGTTATACCCCTTCTACTGCTTAACCACAGCAATAAAACGTGTTTGCTGATGAGTGGTGAATCGTAAATATAAACCACATGCTGTTTTCGACCTGTCGAAACAAAAAAATCTGCATTACAGAACATGATTCTTAAGTGAGAGAGCTGCGGTCCATTCAAAGAATAGACAAGATACAAAAGCTTTCCCAAGGCTTGGTTAAATATACAATTATGTTCAACAACACTGTATCCTCTGTAAACAATCCCTGAAGCATCATAATTACTGCTTTAACAATGGACCCTGTTCAGGAGTAACATTAGAATCTATGGATAGCATTTACATGGGTTGCTTAACAGCATCGACAACACCAGACCTTTCTGTTACCAGAGTGATATGTATATATATCCAAGACCGTTAAGGTGTCCTTATTGGAGAAGATAATGTAGTTTGTACTGACTAACACTGACAAGAGGAGCCAGCATCAAATAAATTGGGAGCTTGGTGAGAACGGAGAGGCCCTGTGTATATATTTTTTTTATCCTTTTGGCTACATAACTGATAACCACAAATACAACTGTACTGTTTGCAATGTTGTATATTAACTTTTTCTTTCCTTTTTAATCTTTTAAAATTTACATCTCCTTACTGACTGGTTATGCAGACCTTTTTCCTTTGCTTTTTAAACTACCAACTTTACATGGACACCCATATGCGCTATCAATGTAAGCTATTGAAAACCACACATTTTCTTTCAAATAAAATACAGTCAGAGGGTACCACACAGTGTTTATGCAGTAGATTCATTCTTACACTTATCCCCATATTCAGAAGGCTGTGAAAAGCCTGAATAATCAAATTGTCCTGGTTTGTTCTTAGCTGGTCATCAACAAATATAGTATTTGTCATGTACAGACAACACTGCGTAAGTTGTTATTTTATCAAATACATTTCCGAAAAGCAAAAAAATTGTATGCAAGTGATTCCAATAGTGGGCCCTCTTCTCTTCTGCTTTAGGCTAACTTTTTCCATAATTTCCTAAATGGATAACACTATGTATCCAACATTATGGTTGTCAACCCCCAACGTTGACATGTAGTTTACTAAAAAGGTATTAAAAGTTTTTTTCTGTACCATCCAAAACATTCAAAGGGAACAACTATTACATCCTTATTTGATGTGCCACAGATGTTTTGAAGTGTTCAAGTTTTAGAATAATTTATTCCCCTGTACATAATAAAGTTCAGCATTATCAACCACAAAACCTACATCAACACTATCTCCTTATGTAATAGTATAAATTGAAAAATGGCACAAAAAAAAACAAGGCACTAACATCAGAGCCATTGCTTCAGCATCATGTAACAAGCAGATGAGGCCAGACAAGTCCTGATGGTGGCAGCCAGGCGTGCCAGAGCTGTCACAGAACCACGCTACTAGCTTCACCTGTCAATCTTCCAATGGCAGACAGCACAAGGAGCATGCCAGGGCTCATAGGGCCAGACGATTGGAAGTCTGGCAGGCCAGACAGAGGCGGATGGGTGGGGACGTTTAGGGAACAGGGACACCGGGGCTGATCCTCCAGTAGATACAACAATCACAGTGTTTATCCAATTACACTTGTAAACACTGTTGTGAGAGTTTTTAGACCTCCTTGCGCATAACAACTCGTATGCTGCTGAAGATCTTTCCCAAGGCTTCGAAGAAGGGGTCACAGAAGGTCTGGATGCAGAGGGAGTAGATGCGGCTGATGCACTGGGACTCGATCAGACAGCTCTTGATGCAGGGCATCACGGCCCATATGTGGCAGAAGGAGATAAAGGCAAACAGGAAACCCCAGAGCAGAGCCACAGGGATTCCAAAGATGGCTGACAGGATGCGGTAGCACCAGTATTTTGACACGGTGAAGGTGGTATAGCTAAGCTTCCACACCCCGTCTAGACTGTGGGTGCCGTCTGGCTCTGCGATCACATCCTCAAACTCCACCTGCAGCGAGTCAACAAATAAATAATTCCATATTAATGAACGTGATGAAGTTTCTCAGTTACAAATGGTTACGTTTAAATGTGGCTAGAACGCATTATATTTAGTCATGAAAATAAAGATGCTACAAAAACATAAACTCCTTTTCCAAAAACAGCTATTTACAAACGTATTTATAAACTCTGTCCCTATGTGTTGCCCCTCTGATAGACTGGCAACCTGTCCAGAGTGTACCCTGCCTCTCGCCCATGTCGGCTGGGATAGGCTCCAGCCCCTCCGGGACCCTGAATATGAAGCGGTAGAGCTACTGGATGGATGAATGGATTTAAAAACGAATTTATAAAAGAGGAAACAACAACATTTTGTACCTTACAAAAATGTTTATTTTTTTTTCATGTCAAGAAATTCCTGTCAGCCTTTAATTCCTCAAACAAAAAAAGCGTTGATCCATACTAATATTCAAAATAACTTCCAGAAACCTGGTATGCATTTATGTTGTGCACTTTTATCGACAGTTGGCCAATGTGTAAATTGCTAGTAAAATTAAGTATCAAAGCCCTGGTTCTTTGACAAATCGGGCAGCTGCAAAGTCAGCTAAAACTCCACAAGCTATATCAATTAGCTTGTCAGGGACCAGAACAGGTGGATGTCGCATATGGGTAATATGCCGAACACACATATTTTCATAGCATTCCTGGACATCGCACGTGTTAGCACTAACCTGTTCATTGATTGATTAATTGATGCAAAAGTGTGCAGTTTTATTAAAATTTTAGATAATGGGAAAAGCAATAAGAATTTGAGATGTGTGAGGTATAGTTAAAAAAAGAAAGTAGTCTATCCCTATAAATGCTCTATGCACGCAATATGTGATGACTCACTCTACCCTGAAAAGCCCTGTTAAGTCCTGCAGTTGTATCTCTTTGTGTGGGCTTCTCTATTGACAAATATGTGGTTGTGATGTGTATACATGGCAACACACACAGGAATAGCAACAATAAAGCTCTAATAGGAAAAGTTGGCATATCCATCTCACCCCTTTACCCCCTTTCCAAAAATACACCCTGTGAGTTGAGCATAGGCAGTGGGGATAGGCCTTGAGCTATTTTGGTCCCCTCACGGCAACATGTGCCACAATAGTTCAAACTACTTATTGGTTCAAAATGATAATACATTAGTAGCACAGGAAGATATGGGATATAATTAAAAGTGAAAGTGTGAGTAGGCACTGTGTTCACGTTACACCTACCTTGACCACATCCTCGTTGATTTGTTTCGGGTCTCTGTTGATCAGGTCGATCTCCTTGGTGTGTCGGTCCAGCTTGATCATCTTCTCCTCCGGGGGGACGTTGTATTGATACTGGTCCGCCATGGTGGAGCCAGGGGCCCGGGCTGGGAGAGAGGCAGGCAGAGAGGCTAGGGCGGCGTGGCAGAGGGCTAGCCGGAGAGCAACAAGAGGAACTCTCCAGAAGCAGACTACTGGCAGCCAGCGCCCTCAGTCCCTCTGATCCCCCCTGTCACTACTGTGACGACACGTCTGAAATGCCAATGGACAGCTGCTGCAAACGTCCCGCTGAAAGTGGGGAGCTAACCCGCATCCCCTCACGCACTGCCACACACAAATACACACTCGCATGCACTTATGCACACACTTACGCACACAAGGCATGTCTTAAAAGGGAACCCAGAGCTGTGTCACATTTCACACTGGGCTGTGGGGTCAGCTGGGCTGGGCTTGCATGGTGGCACGAATTTCCATCCTAGTCTTCAGTGAACGCACTACCACTCTCCCAATACTGTCCTCAATTGAGCTAGACTGCTTACATACTCTGAAGGGCATACTGTGTTAGTCTACAAAATTAGTTAGGCCTTGTTGTTTAGGTAAAAATATAAATTACATACATTATATATGGGCAGGGGGAAAAGCCATTTGAAAACTCTATCCAGGTCAGCACTTCATTAGTCATGGGCTAAAGATCATGTTGTTACCTTAGTGATGTGTTTTTACACCGTTCTCCCTGACTCATTCATAAGACAGGGGAATGTGATCCTTTGGAGCCATACATTGTACTGGAGCTGAATTGGAACCAATTCCTACCGGTACTTGTTTTCACGGATATGTGAACAATTACATTACTGCAAAGTTGTTTATGTACAGTACATTAAATACATTCCATCAAAAATCATTGCAAATTAAAAATAATCGTTACGAAAAACACCCTTCAATAGGATTTCATTGGACACCAGGCCAGGGTTCTCTTGCTGTTTCCACAGACGTTACAGAGTTCTGTAGCTTGATGACACTGCTTTATAAAATATAGCTTTAGTGTCTGTACAAAAGGCAAAATGAATTGAGTCAACCACTATTGGCAGAGGAATGTTCCGTCACAGATGTCAGTGGACAGGAAGAGCTTCTGTCAAGCGTTGCATGGACACATTATGCACATTATGCACACCACTTTGCTGTGCATGGCACTGAATGGAGCTCTGTTTTGGCCAGCAGAGCCAACTGATTGCTTATTTACTTAAACTTGTTGAGGACCCTTCAGGGATCTAGGCAGATTTAAATGGAGGAAATGCAAAAAGTAAGGAAATGCTTGTAAATCCCAGAACTCTTCTTTTGCCCATATTATAACTGCAGTACTCCACAGAACAAGCATGGACCTACATGCATTTTGTGTTCCATCAGACATTTTAGAGGCATTAGTGTACCACAATAAAATGTAATACTCTCTCAGAATAAAACTCTGATTCAGTCAGCCTTCATCTTGCCAGTTGTTCCTCTCAGTCAGTGGCTTTCTATATTTGCACGTTGCAGAAAAAAACCTATGCATACAATTTAATGTTTTTGGAACTTTGCAAGAAAAGAAAGACAACAGTCATTTGAGAACCTTCCCAACCCTTAGCTAGCCCTACCTCAGCGGTGCACTGCAGCAAATCACTAATCAGTAGTGTATTTTAAAAAAGTTTTGTGTGGAAGAGGGAATTGTAACTTTGGGGCAAGACTTCGAATGGCTTGGCCCCATTCCCAGGTGGTGGCAGACAGATAGAGTCATGGGAAAAAGAGAGAGGTGGAATGGGATCAGGGTGCGTCTGAGCAGGAGCCAACCCAATTAGAGGGGTATGTTCTCTGCGAGGTGCCGGAGGAGAGAGGCCTGACAGACCAAAATAGCTCTGTGAGTGTTGGGGTGGGCACGTCTGTGTAGGACCTGGATGTCAATACAGTGAATGAGTCCACACTGGGTGCTGCCCTCTGATCATAGAGCACAAAGACACTGGCATGCAAGTCTGATGCCCTTCATGGGAGAAGTGGAGAAAGATGTGCGTCAAAAACTTCATCAGACAACAGGATGGAAAAATAATCTCAGGACATAAATCAAGACTGTGTTCTGTTAATATTTTCAATAATATTTTTGTTAAGGTTTCGGTTATATTATGTTCCAACAGAATGACTAAAAACGCTAAGATAATTGTCAAAAAACAAACTATTTAGGTTCCAGACACCAATCCACTGACAGTAGTTCTGAGTTAAAAATAGAACCTGTTACCAACGAGCACTGTTTTACTAAATATAGTTTTGCTCTTGTGTCCTCAATTCAAGGCCCTGAAACTGCGTTAATTTTATTTGTATAAAGTGGTTTACATATTTTTTGCATTGGTACAACTTTATGAATATTTTTACAGTAGAGCCATTCTCCCCTGCATTGACTGTGGGAAATGGGAAATGTTGAATGTTGTACTTAATTTACTGATTGTGAAAATGTGCTAAATAGTCTGAACTGTTGAGAAAGATATATTTTCTCCCTGTTTGGCTTTTATTTGTTTATGTATTTTTGTGTATGTTTGTGTGTGCAATGGAAGTTGTGTAGCAAAAAAAAAGCATAATGAAAGATTTGGGATATTTCCTTGTATTTTATCATCATAAAATAATTCCAGAAATGTTTTAATTTGAGTTTTTCATTTCTAAACTTAAGAGACTGCTGCCACATTTATTTAATATTGTTGTCAAGGTTTAAGATTATCATCTCAACCAGTGCTGCACCTCAACATCCATCTGTTTGATTTGATCATGCCGGTCTTTGGTCGCTCCACATTCCCCACCCCCAAACAATCTGACAGCCCTGATCAGGCTGGGAGCTGGCTGACGGGCCTCTGCTTCAGTCCCGAGCCAGGCGGACGTGGATGCCTTCACAGCACTTTCCTATGCTCTTAAAGAAGGGGCTGATGGCGATGTTGAGCAGGTTGGCCCACAAAGTCTGAACCCAGTGCATGTTGATGAGACAGAGCTGCACACACGGCATGATCAACCTGGGGGAGAGGCCAGAGGACGATATGAGCTGGTGCACTCACTCGTCATCAACAGCATCAATTACGTGGATGGCACTCCCATATCATGTCGGCACTACATGCTCAAACGCCACTCAAAAAGGATTGTCTAATTTGTGTATGGGGTTCCGTTGTTGCATGACATATTACAACCTGCTCTTTTTGACCGAAAACTATTTTGTCAAAAAATGTGATGGCTGCAGAAGAGGCGGGCCCCACCAGATGTGCAAGCAGCTGAGGACCGCGAAGAGGATCCCCGCCACCAGAGAGACGGGCACAGCGAGCAGGAGGGAGATGAGCCGGTAGCACCACAGTCTGGACGCCTCGAACATAGCATGGCTCCACAGCCACACGCGGTCAAAACTGCGAACTGAAGGAGGCTCCGCTATCACATCCTCAAAGGTCACCTTCAGTAGACAACAAGTGAAGCCTTCGTGTCAGTAGTTGATACACTAACTATGCAATGTCCCTCTAGTACATCGTGGAATATGAAGGTGGGAAAGAGTTTGTCCACCCCAGCATGATGAATATGCCATGTATGTTTGCACAGTTTTTATATTCTTGTCCACACATGATTATTTGGGTACAGGCACAAATGTAATTCAAAACTGATCAAAAACCAAACTGTACTTCTGCTTTTGACCACCTGAGGTCAGTCTTTTACTGCTATTTTGGATTAAACGCAATCGAAGCCAACCTCCCTCCATCCCCCTCCTAACAATGACCTCAAGAAAACGTGTAAGGTGTAGATAATCGCTTTGCTTTAAGATGATGATAAAAAAACTTATTTTGCTATACACAAGCTTTTCACCTCAAGAGATGAGGTCCATGGATGGGATGTTACCAAAATTCCCTCAAGACCTTATACAATAAATAATGGCTGTCCTCACAGTTTCTTTGCTTTGTTTGCACTCAATATTATGGTAATCGATCTGGGAGTCAACAGACTGAGGAGATGCTAATCTATCAATCTATCTCTTGCAGAGCCAACTGTACTTATTCAATACATACCATCAATTAACAAGGTAGCAATTTCTCTCGAGTAAGCTGGGGCTAGGAAGAGACGGATTGTTTGTATGCATACGTCAGGTACCTTCAGACACTTGTTGACTCCTTTGGGATCTCTGTACTGAGCCAGAGGCCTGGTGGCTCTGTGGGTGGAAGAGGGCCGACTGTACCCGCTAGGTTCATCCACCTCCGCCTGCTCCTCTTCGGGTACTTTCTGTGTGAAAACTCGTGGTAGCCCCAGAGGGCTCTCCTCCTGCTCCCTGATGTCCTCCAGATTGAGCCTTGTGTCGGCAGGCTGGTCCCCTGAGGTCATGGCTTCGGTGTGACTGGGTGGAACAAAGTCCCACTGGGCTAGCAAGAGAGCAGACACCAGCCAGCCCTGTTAGAAGGCGGAACACCAATCCCTCAGCGTGGTCTTCCATCCCCGGGCCGGTCAGTGGCACCCTGGTGGCACATAGTGGGTGGGTGACTGCATGGATCCCAGATGAGCAATGCTCTAATTTGCTTTCACAGATCTATCAATCACACCATTCTGCACCTAACGATGCACAGGAAAACTCATTTTGACTTGTGTGAGAATTGGGTTGCAAAAGCTGGTGACTTCTACAGGGATAATAGAATGGAAAGTAACCAACGAGAAACAAAACTGATGACCACAGTTAAGGAGCTCTGAGATTCATTGTGAGATCAATCTACACAGTTAGTCCTAATGTCGTGATTATGTGCACGTATCGTGGTGCCACAAGGGAGCACCAAATTCATTATTTATCTTCTGATGTGTGACCCAACTATGAGACACAGCTTCCTCCAAGCGGAAGGAAGTTGGTTGTTGCAACGCTGAGACTGTCTGACGAGAAGCCAAAAGATATGGAGGGGACGTCCGTGGATCTCCAGCACCCTCTGCAGGTCATGGCTGAGTGTCGTCTCCTGCTTGCCCTTCTATCCCACCGACTCTTTTAGACGGAACAGCTTGTCTCTGGATTAATTCATGTCCATTGTTCTGGCACCTGGTTTCACTGGGAGAACACATCATCAGTGATAGAAGTAAGGTGTTTGAGGATGATTGAGAATGTGTGTTTACACTGTGACGATGGAGTAGGCCAGTAATTGCACAAGCTTTCACAGACCACTGATGTAATGCTGGATAAAACTAGTCTTCACACCCCCAACAGAAACTCATTTAATTGAATCGTTGTATAGGAAATAGAACATTTAAAAAAAAGTTAATGCCCATGCCTGTATTTACATATTACCATGCTTTTATGCCAAAAAATAAATTATGGAAAAAAAATTCAAATGTTAAAACTGAGTATTATCTGACCATATGTCAACTGATTAGGCGAGGCATGGGGTTGCCTTCCTGTACATTTATAAAGAAAGGTTTCCAACCTTTGGAACCATTAGCAAATCATGCTCCGCCCCCTAAAATAAGAGCCTGACCTCTTCAACATGGGCAGTACCGGAGCAACACTAGATTACTGAGGTTTCCTGCAGTGTATTCCTTACTAGGACAGAATACAGAAGAAGTTGTTACGCGGAAGTTTCTCTAACACCCAGTATAGGTAGTATGATAAAGTCCTATTTTATTATTGCATTTTCTTATTGACCGAAGCAATACATCTTTTAAATTGCAGGTCAGTCTTGTCTGAAAGTTGTGGTAACAGAACGAACGTCTTTCACTAGAGCCATTCTTACTATACTTAATGTAGGTGAAGAATGGGCTTAACACAATAGATCCCACTATTGCTGTACTTGTAATCACACAAAAACTGGGTGCCAGACCATGTAAAAGCCATTGTGACTATGAAACCAATCAATAAAGATCCCCACTAAAATGTTGTTGGGGAGCTGTATGTCAACATCTATCTGCTACTATTACTTTAAAGAACTGTTTGTATGCCCTATATCTGTTGGCTTGTGTGAATGTTTGTCAATGTACTGTATGTGCATTTGTCTGTCTATGTATGATATGGCCCTTCTATTTCTTGCTCACCACACCAAACAAGGCAGCAGTCCGATTCCGTCCCCCAGTTACCTGGATTTACAGATGAACGCCCTGTGCCTATTTCAGGGTGGCTGCTCCATCCAACACAGTCTCCAAGCCCCTTGAGGAGGATCTTCCCTTTGCAGCATACTCAGGAAAAGGCAGGAACACAACCACAATCTGCTTCAGTGAAAAGATTTTTACTTCATGGCCGCTCTTGTCTGCTCTGCTCTATTAAGGTCAGGGGTGTTTTAAATAAAAAATCGGCAAACTCAGTTCAACTCAGTAGGAGTATCTGCAAAAAGCGGCATCATAAACTACCCTGTAGTGTTTAAAAGGCACACTGGAAAAACTCCCAAACCCAGCACAAGCTTGGGAATGTGCTCAATTTATAGCACTGTGTCAGACCAGCCCAAACAATACTCTTGCAGGAAGATTGTCTGTTTTCCTTGGAGTTGGATAGAAAAGGGCCCTTTAGGTAACTCTCACAATGTTGACCCTCAGCCTCCCCTTTATTGGAGCAAAGCAGTTGAAGGGGTGGAGGATGGTATTATGCAGCAATCTGCTATCTTTGAGCAGTCTGCCAAGTCATACAAATTCTATTTTAGACCAAACGCTATAATTCCTGGTCTTGAGTTCCTGAACTCCAATTCTCAGCACATAAAGAAGACATGACTCTTGGGATTTCTCCACACCGTTGCTGTAAGCCTCCATTGATTCATAGAAAAACCAATGTTCAAGCTATCTTCTATAGAATAGAAGCTGTCAATCGGCATTCTGATCCATGGATAATTATCAGATTAGTTAATCAACAATAGTTGTTTGATCAAATGCCTCTATGTGTTTACAACATTCCTACAACATTATCCATAGATATTGTGTCTAGGCTTTGTATTTAAATAGCATCTATTTCCATTTTGTTGTCGAAAGTGCTGACCAGCCACATACTGTTTGCAGGTCAGACATACTCACCATTATGTAATGTTGCCAAATGGTGATGCGAGTGTTTATCATTGTTTGCTGAGGACATACCACTCCTACTTTCTCAATGTTTGTAAAACAATACAAACATAGAGCACTCATTAAAAAAGGCCGTTCTATCACGCAAAAAAAAACTGCTCCGTAATGATTTCCAGTGTACATTTACTAACGCTCCCTCACTGCAACTTAGTCACTGCAGAGGTGCACACTCTCGAGCTCAATCTGAGAGGTGCAGTGTGCTAGCTGCCCACAGACTCTATTCAAATGGTAATGAGTCTATCCGGCGCTATAGGCCATAAGTAATCAGTCCACATGCGATGAGCAGACCCGAGCCACCGTCACACTCCGCCAAGCAGCCAACCCCAAAAGCACCTTGTTGCTATGTGATTCCTCGGCATGTTCCATTTCCATGACGACAGGTGCAGATGACCTTAATCAGGATATCATCATCGAAGGGGGATCGTCACTGTGGCATTGTCTCCCATTTTCTGAGGCCTTTTAATACGCCAATGAAAATCTATCATATGCAATTTTCATGTTCAGAACAACCTGCACAGTTCACATACTGCTAATGTATACATAGTTGATGACATATGGGTGCGAATAGTTTAGAAATGCAAATTTGCTACTCTGGTAAAGGTGTTGCACAATTTTAATAATAATCAGTATCTCTTATTGTGTTATAGATAAAAATACACTACCTGTAAACTAAACACACTGTGCCATGAAAACGTTTAGCACTTACAAAAATACAATTCTACTCATGTTATGTTTGTTCAGAGTTCAATTTCACTGCATATTAAAAAACAACTAATTCAACAAGGCTTGTAAAAGAAAACTATTATGGTATGCAACATTACAATTCTGCCACATTTATTTATTCTTTCACATTTAAACTACTACAACAAGGCCTTTTACCTGAATCAAGCCCATTCAAATAATCCAATAGGAACCAACACAATGGCAATATCCACACAGCCCAGAAGGACACAGGACCATGATTAGTTCATATGAGGCTCCTATGACCACCAGTGCCTAGGCCGGCTCCTCTGGGATCTGCCCAGGGATGCGGACCCCCTGCTCCAGAGTGTTCCTGGGGCTGGAGTGGATGGTGCTGCTGGTCCTCTGGATAAACTGCAGGAAGTTCTCTTGGAGGGAGCCCTCATGGCTGGAGGCCCCTAGCTCCACTGGCCGAGGTGTGCAGCAGCGCCGGAATTTCACCAGCTCCTCGCGGATCTGTCGGTTGAGAAGGCCGTAGAAGAAGGGGTTGACGGCAAAGGAGGCATAGGCCAGCCAGGTGACGGCCTCCTCCACATCCCCGGGGCTCGGCAGGGAGGCACTGAGAGACACGTGCAAATGGAAGGTAAAGTAGGGCAGCCAGCAGAGCAGGAACTGGCCCACGATGAGCACGAGGGTGAGGGCAGCCTTGCCCCCGCTGAAGGCCCTCTCTGGGGAGAGTCTCTGCGGCATGGTGCGGGTTGTGGCGATAATGGTGGTCTGGCTATTGATGGAGTCTGAGCGGTGCTTGTCCGGGTCAGGGGTGGCCCAGGTGGGCGCGGCGGGCGCGTGCTGCAGGGCGGCCGAGCGCGCCACCTTGTACACGGCGCAGTAGACGGTGAAGATGACCACGGCTGGCAGCAGAAAGCACAGCACGCTGAAGAGCACGGCAAAGCTCCTCCTCAGGCGGCTGTGGCTCCAGTGGATGGAGCAGTGAGATGCAGCGATGGAGCTGTGGTTCCCATATGCCGGCCAACCAAACAGGGTGACCAGGGCCAGCAGCGCCGACTTGACCCAGATAAAGAGCATGACCCCAATGGCTAAGTTGATGCTCATCTTCACCTCGTACCGCATGGGGTGGACAATGTAATAGTAGCGCTCCACGCTGATGGCAGTGATGGTGAGGATGGACAGACAGATGAGGAAGACGTTGAGGAAGATGTATACCTGGCATTCCAGCACTGTGAACACCACGGTGCCAAAGAAAGGCGAGCTGGAGATGATTCCCAGGGGCATGAGGAGGATGGCACAGAGCATGTCTACCGCACAAAGATGGCACACAAAGGCAAACCTCTTCAGGTGGGGAGCACGCGCAATTGCCACCATCACACCAGTGTTGGCCAGCAGGGCAATAAGGTTGAGGGTCACCATACAGAACAAACCAATCAGGTCCTTGATCTGGGACTGGGAGCTAGTCACTACTCCCACCTCAGCAGGAACTGTTGGGTCGGGCCCCCACGGTCCGGATGGAAGCATAGGCACTGAGCGATTGGGCAACATCTGACCTGACTTTTCCATCATTCCTATGTATGATTTGTCACTCCCACATCGCCCATTCTTTTCTTAGGCAGCATGGATGTCCTCTGTTGATAAGACAGAGATCGAGTTAACATCAATTTGAACAGCTAGCAAACCTAAAAGCAGCCGACAGTTTAATTGATGTTTCTTTGCTCAGTTTCATCAACAATTCTGCGGCCACTACGTGTTCTCCTTCCAGTCAAAAGCAGTATGTTAAGTAAGTAGTACATCTAAGATGTTTACATTCTTACAAGTGGGGAAAATGTAGGTAGTAGTACTATTCATACTGTTTTTAATTCTTTGTTAATCAGATTGAGTAAGTGGTCATGTCCTCCTTCTCAACTCATCCCACCTGGCCTCACAAGCCTCAGCTAGGTGTTCGGTCATCACTACTGTAATCCCTCACAGTACAAACTATCCACACTGGCTACTAGACAAATAAAGGAAACTGTGTATAGACATGTGCAAGACAAATATGACATTTTGGTTTAATCCTGTGTAAGTGTTGTAAAATTCCTTTGCTGATGTCTATTGCAGATGTATTTTCCCTGCTACTAAATCAGTTAGTAAATAAACACACATGGGTTTGACAATCTGATCAATCATGAAAAGCATTCAAAAACATCAAGATCAAGAGAACCATTAAGCACATGGGGTTCTTCAAAACGATACGATAATATAGTAATTGCTTACCCATGAGTCTAGTGGTTTCCAAGCAATGGTTTCAGGTCCAGCAAAGCTTTTCATTTGTTATTAGTGCAGGATACAGTTTGATATTTGGCTGTGACAGAGGGAGTCCCCTGGCATCCGACTATTGAATTATAGCAGTTGATCATAGTTTGTCACACATAACAGTACCTAAACATCCAAGCGAAGATGCTCCCTCTCTCTCTCTCTCTCTCTCTCTCTCTCAACACGCTGTTCTGTGTATGGCAGTGACTGTCACACATTGTGAGCGTTTTTTCCCCCCTTTCAAACACACACTGTACTGTCTCCATCCAGAGCTCGACTTTCCCTGGGTCCTAATGCATGCCCCTTTACAATACTACAATTACCTTTCTTTTTATTCAATGTTAAAGGTATATAAGTAAAGTCAGTCAAAACACCAAATAACAAATAATTGTCAATACATTTTCAATATTTAAAACATTGAACCACTGATAATTGAGTAATTGCGTCATGTACTGTGGTAGGAATTAACTTTATTTTTTTTTACAAGAATAACAATTACAGGATGAGTGGTTTAAAACAGACATGCACTAATGAATGTGTTAATAGTACAGGGCACTTACTATGGTTTACCACAGCAAAAGAACATATTGAGTTAAGGTCCAAGTGTTGGAAATCAGCAAGATTTATAGCCCCAAGAAACAATGCAGGAAAAAACAATCTTCAGCATGTGGTAAGCAAGGTGGTGGAGTTTTTTTATTTATTGAGCATACTTATTAATTGTGCAAAAATAACCAAGGTAATTACATTCAACATGACACTGCACTCAACAGTGGCATCTAATGGCAGCGATTGGTTACAAGAGGTCTAAAGGATGCAGCAGGCACAGTCACTTCCAGAAGTTTGCTAGGCCACTTGGAATCCCTATTACATTCACCTTGTTTAAATACACTTAATTTCATCTATTCATTTGAACAAAACTGAACAAAATGTTAAATAGCATGCATAATATTATTCTCCTAGTTTATATCAGTGCATTCTGATAAAGAAAATGCTTAAATGGTATGCGGTATTAAGATGCCCAACGCCAAATGTACCGATAAGGTTTCTCAAAATGTAAGGTCACAATGGACACACCAACAGATATTTTAGAAATCCACAACATTTAGAATCTATATGTTTGCTGAAAATATAAGACTACTGTCAGCAGTCAAATGCTACAGTGCCATCTTGTCAAATTCGCGGTAGTTTTAACACTACATAAAAATTATTGATTATAGTATGTTTGAAAAATAAAGATAAACCATTGGAAATGCATAGAGCCCTGCAAAGTTTGACCATGCTTATGGGTGCAAATACAGCAAATATGAAAGGCGAAGAGAAAGTGGACGTTCCTTATTCGATATCCAACCATAAAGGAGATGTTTCTCTCTTCAAAGAGACTCCAGCTCCATTTTACTTCTATCCAGATCAGAACTTGAGTTCCAGCAAATAACGTATGCAACACTGGCTCTCCTTGTAGATTAGATACTCACTGTTAGAGAAGTGGCTGTCTGAGTACTTTGGTTGATTTATTGCAGGGCCCTGAGGTACAGCCACCTTCTTGCCATCTAATGTGACAAAGATGTCCTTGGAGGGGTCTGAAAACACACAAAACACACAATTGACAGTTTTCTGAACTACAAAGATGTATGCAATATTCATCTGGATACAGTGCAACACTTTTCTGCAAATGCTATTTATGAACATTGACCAGAGTGAAACATGTCCATTGCTTTGTACTGGCCATGAAAACTATGTTATGCCAGTTTTAGCAAAGGAAAACATTTATATATTCTTGTTCTCTCACTATCATTTCCCACCTGCATGACCGTCTAGCCCATGCTGGTACAATGCAGGGCAAAGAGAGGTGTATGGGGGGTGTATCAGGTGGAGCTGTACCTGGTTCAACACGTCCTCTAGCCACCACACTGTCATAATCAGCGGGAGCCTCCACCAGGGAGCTGTCGTCCTCGGTGATGGTGTACTCCTTGCCCAGGGCCACCTCGTTCAGAAACATCACTCCGGTGTTTTTAGAGGTTTGCACTGGAAATACCACACCACGGAATATCACTGTTGACTAGGGCTGTGTATTGGCAAGAATTTGGCGATACCATATGTTTAACTATACATGGGCTGCAATTCAATGTCTTGCAATACCACTTTTTATATATTTATTTTATAAAAATTTTGGACAACTGTTTTTCCTTGCTTTACATGCTTGCAAGCCAAACAGTGAGATCTCCATTTATATTTATTAAAGTCCTTGTGATATCCAACATCATTGCACAACTTTTTGTGCAATCTGAACAAAGAGATAACATTTGCCTATATCAGGCAAAAAAATTATAATTCAAATCCAATTCAGTATCGCTAAGCATACTATTATGAAACTAAAGTGAATCAATATTTTCTTACATCCCATGCGATAACCCATTACTACCAGCAATGACCATCTTTATCATAGTGAGATCTGCAATTTTCTATATTAGGTATGTTCGGTAACTCACCATAACCAGCTGATTTGCAGTTCTCAGAGGCAAAGTAGATGCCTCTACCCACACGGCCCCCAGACTGGGGCATGATTCGCAGCCCACTTTTCAAAATGGCTGCCACCACCGCTATGTTAGTTCCATGCCACAACAATCGACGGTTATCCAGACCGTCATTCTCTTTGAACCGCTCCATCTGGAGGGCCGGATAATAAACTTCATTACAAACATCAAACATTAATGCTAATCACATAAGAACATAGTACTTTGAAGTATCATTTATGCTTACCTCAATCTCTCTCTCTACCTCCCAGACATCAATGATTTCAGGTTTTCTATGATCCGATGCAGTGGCGTTCAGGTATTTTTCAATCACCTTCAACGAGAGGAAAATGCTATACTTTAGGCACAAATTGTCAAACTAAAAGGTGGATATTTGTAGATGGACTCCATCAAACATAATCATAATGCGTAACAAGCACCTTGTAATTGTGTGCTTGTTTACAAAGTAGAGTAAGTTTGCATTTTAGAGAGCTGTAGTTCTGGTCCATTTGGTGAGGAACTGTCTCCACCATCTCCTCCTGGGCTTTTTCAGTCTCTTCCTTCATTTTCTGGGCAAGCTCTATATCAGCCAGAACCTGCAGAGGACAGCAGAGAGACAATAAGCTGCAGGCTTGCTTGTCATTACGTTCCATTTTTCACAAAACTTGACGGACGCTAGTTAAAATCAGCTTCAGCTAGACCTTACCAATAGCATCTCCTTCTTTTTCTCCACAATCTCGGAAGAATCGATGACCAGGGGCCTGTTTCGGCCAAAGTTGTGAGGGATTGTGGTGAAGAACTTTGACGACAGTTCTTCAAGTGTGGCACTGCCTTCCTTCTTGTTGACTGCTTCCTCAATTTCCTCTAGCACTTCAAATCCCTTGGAGATCTGAGACTTACTTAGTTTCCCCAAAGGCATCTTCTTTATGTCTGTCTCACACAATCACACAGACAAAATGGTTGGTTCAGGAATTCCATATATGCAGAAAATAACGTGCTTATAATATACAGTCGAGTCATATGAAACCCATAACAAATTAAACCCATAACATTATAGAAGGTTACTACTAAGGTATAATTCCACTGTGATTGAAGATCAGTAAACAGCCAGACTAGTTGTTCTAAATTTGAACTGTGAACAGGTTTAGATAATGTCTCATCCTGCCTGCTGACCCTTATAGCCACTTACACACACACCCATCTTACATTTACCCAAACAAAAGGCACTCAACTTAATTTATTTTTAACTCCACCCATGTTTATATAAGTCAGTGCAGTCAAACTGTCAGGTGACATAACAGTGGAAGGATGCATTTAGGTATGACGTATCCATGGAATGTGGTAAAACAGGGTGCAACACAAAGGTGAATAGAGACCGCAGAAGACCCACCTAGATTCATACACTCCATTGCTTCTCTGAACATGTCATTACTGAAGATGAGCTCAATCAGTTGCTTTGTAGGTCCATCAAGGGTGCAAGGCAAGATATTTTTGGTGACACTAACATTCTTTCCATCAACAGTATCCAACTGAAAAATCAAAATGGAAGAATGTGTTGAATTATGTTATGGTATTTTGAGAGTGTGCCATAATGGCTACCTTCAGAGCAAGGAAAGCTTTGCTGAGAAAGCATTACCTTGACCTCTGAATCCTGATTCCCATCAACCTCAATAAGGGTGTACTTCCCAGGATGGGACACAAATTTATCACGGTCAATCCAGTTGTTCTTTGTCTTGTCTTTGAACTTTTTTTCAAAGTCTTTGACAGCTTTGTCACAGTTGTCAAAAGGGTTTGATAGTTTGGACTGACCTATTTCCCCCTGAAAGCAAGACAACAAGAACAGATGTGTGTGCATGGGAAACTATATTTGAAAATGTTAACATAACAACAATATATGGCACTGAAAGATCTAATTTATTCTTGAATTAAAACACACTTACCACTCTACCCCATCTGTTCCAGCAATAGTATTGGTTACCAGCTGCAATAACTTGTATGACATAAAACTTATTGTTGTTATGACCAATGTTGGTCTGATTGAGCATGCAGTCATATTCTTCATAGACCTGCAGGAAACAGACAAAGTCTATAAAATAAATCAATTTATTTTTAATTAAGATGCATAAATAGCATTGTATGTTACCTCTCCTGCCGCTGTGCAATGCTCATCAATCTTCCGATTGCCTTTCTGCTGTGGCCCTGCTGCCTTGAGGGCTTCCTTGGCTGACATAGATGCATCCTTAGGAGTCTCAGGTTCTTCTTCGACCTTGACCTTTTTACTTCCTGCCTTGGAGGCTTTGGTAGCAGCCCTTCTCTTTGGTGCCATGGTTCTCAGTTACTGTACAGACAATGACTTTGATTCAATTACTTAGTCAGCTGAAATGGCCTTTTGTTTTTATTGCTGCATTTATTATGCAAGTATTTTAAGTGTGTGTGTGCTTTATCTCAATAATAGTGGAGTTCGACGGACAAGCTCGGGCATGCCTGCTCGTCTCAGGGCAGACTCTGCAGCTTTGAAGCGTTCTATGTAACGCTAAACAACCTCAGATACAAGTCTGGTGTATCTCCTATTAACATTTATTTATAAAAGGGTTGCTCCCTGAAATGTTTTCTTAAGTTTATTGAACAAAACCTATAGTCACCCAAATCTCTCTCTCTCGTCACTCTTTACACGGAAATAAATTGCTAACGCTGGTTGATTACGAGAGATTGGATAACGCCAGGGCTCGCTGGTTAGCTTGCTAAATAACTTACCCGAATGAGTAACGAGTCGCAGCTTTGCAAACGAAACTTTTCAAACTGAACGGTGCAGCTGATAAACAACAGTCGCAAAACTGCTTCAGATACTCCTAGCCTCATAGGCAGACACGATAGTCACTACTTCCGCGTTTAGAACTACAGGTGAGCACGTCATACAGTCTTCCAGTGTGCATGTGAGAGTTCACTAACATACCGCGATTGTTGACAGAAGCCAAGTGTATAACCGCTCACAACAATGTTAATTGAGATGATAAAAAATATTTATCATCTTTGAGTGGAAAGGCTTTTACCATATGCTTAACCATTGATACATGTTGAAAAATTGCGAGTTGTAGGACAGAAATTACTTTGTAAATGTAAACAGATTTAAACTAGCTAATAGTATTCGAAGTCCAAACCCAAAGCTTCAAAAACAGTAACTCTTATTCAGTCGTATAACATTGGCATGCATTTACGGACAACTACTATCATCTACTGTATTCCCATTTTTTCTCTTTATACATATTTTTATAGTTTAGCCTCACCAATTATGTTTGGCAACTCCCCATTATACAAATTATTTATCTTTTCTTTTTCCAATTACCTCTGACCCATCTGTTCTTCTGGAGCCGGTAGGTCTCATGAACTTTGGAGCTTCAACCCACACACACTCTCACACTCTCTCACTCACTATTATTACACTATTGTGTATTATTCTTACTACCTTTTAACATTGATTACAACTACTTGAATACAACAAGTGTCTCAGATCATGAATAATAAGCTTATATAAGACTATACCACATATCAAGTGGTTTATTCCACAGAATTTGGTATTTTTTTTTATTCCTATTCATAGTTTTAGAACATGGCATACAAGAGGTGTTATTGCCATAATTGTTGCCGGATACATATGTCTTCCACCAACCAGAGATGCTCAGCAGTCTTTCAGCAGGAGTCAAAATCAAGTCTAAAGTCCTAAGAACATGTTGAGAGTGCAGTTTCTAAAGCTGTAGAGCTTTAACGGAGAAACTGAATACATGGGAGTGACTGTGACCTGCTGGTTCCTTCCCAGCGTATATCCTTGTGTGTCCCGTTTCCTGGTTTCACAATGAGATGGTCTTAGACAGAGTCCCTTAAAAATGCGTATAGACCAATAAACGGCAATCCAATCAGAAATTATTTAATTGCCATGTTTAATGTAAATACATTCACATTAAGTTACAAACGGCATTGTTTTTTAACAAACACTCAAGACTAGCAGGGATAGCATAGGTAGATGGACAGTTGAACCTATATTAAATAATAATGTAAAGGCAACACAAGACAAAAAATATATAAATAGGAGTACAGAATATAATAATAATATATGAGGGATAACCCAGCTCCGGTTCCATATAGCACAACTTTCCCCAGCCATGGTTCCATATAGCACAACCTTCCCCCAGCCCCGGTTCCATATAGCACCACCTAACAATATACTCCAGTTATGTTGGCAAAGAGAGCTAAACGTTCAAAAGTATGGTTAAACTTCCTATAATGCGTAACCACTTAAATATTTTGTATTCATATTTTTTTACTAAATATAAACAAGGTGCAATCAACTGATGAACAACCAAACCTGATGCACACAGCGACGGCCCTTCAGATGAGTGGCTGGGCGTTGGAGGACATAACACTTTCCCGAGAACGCAGTGCGAGTTAAATGTAGTCACAAATACATAAAACAAGAATGTTAAATGAAGAAGTATTAATAAACAGGGACAAAACAAAAGCGATAGCATGACTACTTGGACGGTGCCAAATTAAATAAACAAACAATAGAGCTAAGCTGCCATGGACACATAAGAGAATACACTACGTGCTGACGTAAAATGTAAACCCTCTGGTATCTAAACTAGCCGAGAAAATAAAGCAAAGTAGAGCATCCTGGCAAAACCCGGGGCCTATTCTACAAACGGAAGTAAAACTACTCTGATTTACTTGTAACTGGGTTAAAAAGGAAAGTCAAAGTTGACTAACTTTGATGATCCAAATATTTTTAAATAGATGCTAACGGCTGATCTTGGCTGCACATTGCTGAGAGAAAAGTATTCTTGTCATATGTGCATGTTTCTTAAACTAGGGTCAATTTTACAAGGAATGCCTTGCAGCTGGAAAATATATATAAAAAAAACGTAGAACCGACCAGTACGGAGGCTGATACTACAAAGCGAGGTAATTGGCACCCAAATAAGAGCGGGAGCAACTTTGTGACATCGGGGGTAACTTCTCGATTAACCCATCCTATAAAAGGTAGGTAATAATAATAATAACTTTGATTTTTATAGCGCCTTTCTTATACCCAAGGTCGCTTGAACTCGATTAACTCGAACTCGAGTAAGTTTCACCATGTTGTGCAACAATTTAGAATACATCTCTAAACTAAAATTAATTTATTGAAGAGGAGAAAAAATGACAATATATGTAAGTAGACAAAAATTATATCTCTAAGACGATAAAAAAATAAAAAAAATTCACGTAGGTTTACAAAAAATAGTATGTGTCGTAGTACAAAAAATAATATGAGTAGGAGGTCCAAAAATCAATAATATATATAGGACAAATGGATATATGGAGGACAAAAAAAATAACAAGACTATTTGTAGCAGGTGAAAACATGATATATGGAGGACATAAAATATAAACAATATATAGAGAAGGACAATAAAAATGTATGTTGGAAGACAACCAATAGCAATCATTTACAGTGCATTTAGAAAGTATTCACAGCACTTCACTGTTTCCAAATGTTATGTAATCCTTATTCTAAAATGTGTTATTAGTCCTTATTCTAAAATTTCTTGTATACCTTTTTTCCTCACACGCAACACACCATAATGACAAACGTTTTAATTTAAAAATTTTGCATATATATATATGTATGTCAGAGCATAGAAAGAAATTGTCTGTAAGCACAAATTGTCTCGAGGCACAAATCTGGGAAAGGGAAGCAGCATTCCTGCTGCTTTGAAGGTCCCAACGAGTACAGTGAGGTTGTAGGTGACCAATAAACCTATGGTCACTCTGTCAGAGCACCAGCATTCCTCTGTGGAGAGAGGAGAACCTTCCTGAAGGACAGCCATCTCTGCAGCAATTCACCAATCAGGCCTGTGTAACCCAGTTGAGAAAAGCTTTGATTCTCTCCATATTTATTTTAATGTGAATTAAATGTAATACTTAAAAAGTATTTTATTTTGAGAAAACATTTATTTTGAAAAGAGAAAGTTTT
>JAVQJS010138275.1:0-10313 GCA_036024795.1 Galaxias rostratus | reverse complement strand
CAGTATGTTGGATGAATCATTAGCTAGCTGTGCAATGTCAATGAGGTTATGGCAGGGGTTAGAAGAAAGAGAGAATACCTTAGTCTGAAGAGTGCTTGCATATCCTGATCAGCCGCACAGTCAGCAGACGAAGTGAACTAGTTACCCTTTGTCCAAAACACACACAAAAACAGACACGTGTACACAAACACACACTAATGATGCTACGTCAGAGAAAGAGAAAAGTGCTCCTGTGTCTGCTCCTCACCTGACCTTTTCATCTTCTCATCATTTTCCCTCACCATCCTGAACACACAGCCACGGACTAACTCAGACACCCCCAACCCCCGACCGCCCACTCCTCACACACTCGCGACACACACCCTCCTCTCAGGTCTCTTCCGGGCAGATCACTGGAGTCCAGGTTGGAGATGCAGAGCAGGATGTGATCGGAAGAAAAGGGGGAACCGGAAGGTATCCCTCTGTAGTATAGTCTTTTATGTACAAAGGCACAAACTCACTCTTTTTCTCATACATGCCCACATACACATTCATCTGCTGACTCCGGCATGTGCTCAGGGCAACCGCAGAGCAGAGTATTGTCGAGCAGACAGGCAGGCAGGCAGGCAGGCAGCACAGCACGTTGGTATTCTCCACTGGGTCTTAGTGTCTCAAGTACTCCCTTTGGTAAGATCTTTACCCCTGTCTCATTTCAACCACCCATGGTATTAACTGTGTGAAATCTAATCTCTCTACGATTAATTCTACATTGTAATTATTTTTCTCTGCGCCTTTTTGTTTACTTTGCTTGGTAGGGTAATGTGTTTTTGGCAAAACTGTGTGTATAGAAATGTTGGGGCTACTCAGCTCACTGTGAGCTACCTGCCACACATCACATATGAAAACAATGTTGAGGCCTGTACTACAAAGCAAGGTAATTAGGATATCCCGGCACCGTCAATTTCTAAAGGCGGGTGTACATTCACGATTAACCTGTACTTCAAAGGGTGGGTACATTTCATCCGAGGTTTTTACAAGTTACCCTTAAAATCAATAACACTGCGGTCAAGCTAAGAGACTGCGTGTGTCAGTTATTGTATGTCTATGTGTTAGCCCTGGACTGGCGATCTGTCCAGGGTGTACCCTGCCTCTCGCCCAAAGTCGGCTTCGATAGGCTCCAGCCCCCCTGTGACCCTGTATAGGGTAAGCGGTTCTGGTAATGGATGGCTGGATGGATAAATATGTATTGCTAATTCACAACTAGCTTCCAAAAGATATTGGTTTTCTTACTGAAAAAAATATTCATTGTTTAATAAAAAATTGATTTCCATAGAGTAACAAAATGGTTGATCTAGCCTGGGTAGTGTAAGAAAGGGATGAGTGCCAAAACTGCGTCCAACCAACCAGATGTGGTTCCTACCTCATAGTAGAAAGGATGGTGGAGCAGGAAAAAGCCATCATGAATGTCCTCTCCAAAGACAAGAAGAACAGGCACTTGTTACCTTGTTGGCAAGATGTTGAAGTATACCAAATGAAAAGTTATGAACTTATCTTAATGAATATTTTGATGATCTACCAACCCGAGGCCCTCCTCAACATGGAATCCCCAGTAGACTCAAGGCAATACGAGGCTATATGTGAAAAAGACAACATTGAAACGATAAAGGAAAGCGCTGTGAGAAGAGGATCAAAACTGGTCAGCAAGCCCGAGCACATCCCAGGCTACAGTCAATTCCACGGAACTGGGAGCAGTTGGATGAGCTCATGTAGGTTTATCACCAGCCAAAAATCTAGGAAAATCGGTGGGAAGCTTTTACAAATAGCAATGCATCACAACAGTTGCAATGGGTTTATTTACATAAGCCTCAATATCTCTCTTCGTGTAGGACCAGTAAAACCGTTCCCTTGCTAAGATAAGAACAGTGCCAACATAGCCTATTAATTACATCTTGCACTAGCTTTTGCTTTCCTGCTGTAATACAATACAGAATTTCATTTTCAATCTGGAGCTTTCCCCATACCTGCATCATTTATCTGATGATTCCACATACTCCTTGTTTCACATCATCGCAAAGATTTGTGTTTGTTTTCTTCAGTTCCACAATCTTGGCAATTGCAGTGTCTCTTCTCTGGGCCTGTTGCAGTTCACCCAGTGCTCGCTTTGTCAACAAACATTTTGACTAAAAGTCTTTGTTGACAACCTTTTGATTACAAAATTTGAAAACGGCAATGTAAATGAAAAGTACTGATGACAAAAATATAGACGGAATCTGTTTATTATGCCCTGACAAGTTAAGACGAGACCAAATAGCTTGCTCTGTTCTGAGGGACAACCTAGATCAAAGTTGCCCTCTTAGGGTATTGGTTGTTTTCCTTTATAACCATGACTTATTGCTTAGCAAAAAATACCTGCCATGATGAAGCTCTCTCATTTGATGATTATTTTTCAGAATCTGTGTATATGTCTGTGCAATTTTGAGCGATTGCCAGGCTATTGGAGTATAATCTGACCAAGATAACAACCTTGTGAGAGCTCCAAATTGAGCAAAAACCCTGCAGTGTCTGCTAAGATAACGGTAAATATAAATGGTATGAATTTGGATTTGTTAACATTACGAAACTGTTCTTGCTTGAGAAGCAGTGGGAGGCACATCACCATTCAATTTAGTCAGATTGCATAAACTTGTCATGGATAACATCAGCCACTGCCCTCTTGATAGTTAGGGTGCCACGTTTGGGCCACAGTTCAAGTGGTTGCATGTGTAAAAGTGTGCATATTAACCTGAGCCATTTATGATAACCCCTTAAGAGACAGGACTAAAACATTGACAACAATTTTACTAAAACAGAAAGCTTGGTCATTGTTCAGCATGGTCAATAGCCGACACAAGCTATTCAAACTTGGTTCTGATCACCATGTGAAAGAGTCATGGTAGCAACCCAGGAAACATCATATCTCTTTTGCCACTCGTCCCAGATTATGGTTCTGAAGGTTGTCGCTGCCTGTAGCCATATCCAACAACCCTGAGTTTGACACTGCCCACTAGGAAAGGAAAGCTCCAAGAGCTTTGTCAGACACATCAGTGTGAAGAACAAACAGCAAATCAAAGCTGGATAAGCAAGTAAGATGTAGAATCACCAACTGTTTTCGCCTAACACATCAGTAAATTCCTGAATCCTTGGCAGAAAGTGTCTATTGAGGATGGTTGGTTCATTTAGCAACCGGTAATCAATACACAATCTAAGTTAGTTGTCCTTCTGCCGCACGCATTAACTCTTTTTACAATGGGATGTATACATAACATCAATGCAATCTGTAGGGTTTGATGTTGCAATCAGACATGAATAACTTGATGTGAAGAGAGTGCAGACATTATGTCCAGCATCATTTTACTGATGATTGTGCTGTGGTGTCAATATCTCAATAGTACACTTTTGAGCGCATAGAAACACTGCAAAACTGCCGTTCTGACCCACGTTCACTTTGAAGTGGATGTGCATGAGTCCTGGGAGATGATGCTATTAAGTTCATTAATAGCAGTATCATCACACATCTAAGCCTCTGTCAAGTGCGGGGCATACTTTACTGCAGGCTCTTATAAACACTACAATACCATATGTAATGTTGTCATAGCTGTTGTCAAGGTGCTACAGTCCAAACACTGAAGAAAACACTTAAGTAACCAAAAGGTTGAACATCTCTGGGGGCATTCTGTATGATTATGTCTTTCATGAGGATCTCGGACACAGGAATAGGTTTGTGAGATATTTGCATTTTACTTATAGTAACATCTAAGAAGACCAGACATTTTTGAATAATAAAGAGTAAACTTGCTTGCCTGTAGAAACATACATTTAATCCCTAAATTATTAATATGTTTTGACTTCATGTTACCAATGTACTGTATGTGTGTGTGGCTGGGAGTTTATAATGAGTAAATTAGCAATTCATTCTATAGTTATTATACTGTACTGATGTCTCCGTCAAAATGCAATTCCAAACACATTAAAATGCTCTTATCTCTCTCTCTCTCTCTCTCTCTCTCTATATATATATATATATATATATATATATATATATATATATATTTTTTTTTTTTTTTTCCGTAATCTTACAGCATCTCCTCCTTAATTATGCAGAACTGGGCCGGTAGCCGGTGGACATAGATGTTGTTAACCCCAGACAGATGCTGCATGTTTAATAATGAACACTGTTGCAAGAGTACAGCACCAAGCCAGATGTCTGGATTCAGTCAGAGAATCCTTCAACCTGCCAGCCAGTGGTGTTACCCAAATATCACACATACCACTAAATGTTAAATTATAACATCACATTCCACCACAGATCAGTTCACTTTAATAAAAATAGGCAGTTTAAGTCAATCGTTTGGAATAATATTGAATAATCTTTTAGTGTTTTTGTAATGCAGCAGTCCATCTACCTTTGTTGCAATTAAATGAGCAAACAAATAATAAATTACTAAACTGTACCCAGAAATAATCCCCCAATTCCAGGAATGAACGAAATGATGAAACAACATGTGACATGCTCATACCTTTTTTGTGGTTGTTTTGTGTTGTTATTTGTTAAGAAAAGAGAGGCAGGATAGAATCCTAGTAATGACCAAGCATTACGTTTACATTTTGTAAGCCTCTGTTTCTGAAAAATGTCCAGACAAGACTTTGGCAAAAGATTATAACTGCAAGGAGACGTTTAAATCCCTTAAACCTCACCGCGAGGCTCTCCCCCTCAGACACAGATTACTACAGATTGATGCAGGTTTTATTCAGCACTTTGAACAAATATTCTTAATTGGCAGTAGCCTTGCGCCCTCACTGATCCTTTTTTGACAAAACTCTATGCTACAGAAAGAAGAAGATAGGATGTCTTTCAGGAAGGTCATTGCTATCTTCAAGTGTATTTATTAAGTGTCTCTGAACCAGCCTATAAATCCATCTAAAACCAAAAATGTTAAGTAAAATGAAATAATTGAAAACAATACTATGATGCAATGTAAGCACATTATGGTTTTACGTCAAAAAAAGAAGATACACCATTATAGTTGATTTAGGATAAAAACAATAGATTTGCACTACACTGTGTGTATGTTTGTGTGTGTGTGTGTGTGTGTGTGTGTGTGTGTGTGTGTGTGTGTGTGTGTGTGTCTGTGTGTCTGTGTGTGTGATTGTCTTATGTAACCTCGGCTTCTGGTTGTCTGGCCAATAGAACGTGACAAAATGCTTCACTTGTCAGGTCCTACTGTTTAATTTCATAGTACTTACAGCATGTTTGTTATTGATAAAAGTACTGAGATGTAAAATACTCTGCCAAATTAATTGTAAAAATATAGCTGTGAGCAGTAGTGATTGATGGCCAAATATTGAACAGGTCAAGAACATGGGAAAAAGTATCTTACATCATGTATGACAGAAATGTACGGTAAACAACAAAGAAGTGTTTTTTTTCGGGTATTTTTTATTTACCTTTCAAGTGTATCAGAATATTTTTAAATGAAGCAAATGTTTCGTTAACTAACATATTGAACATTATAAATGTATAGCTCTGGCTAACGTTTGCATTAACCTTTGCGTAAACTATAACTGACTAATTTTAGGAAACATTGAATGTGCTCAACTTGAGTTAGATAAACAGTTATGGAATAGATTTGTCCATGTTTTTGTTAAGGCAAAAGGTGAAAAAATCTCCCCTTTTATGTGACCACAGCTGGTTAGTGAAGCCAGACAAACAAGAAGATATCCTGGGTATGTTGAACTTACTTCGTGGTAGAGGCCCCTGGTGTAACTGAGTCTGTTTTGTAGGCCTCCTTGCATGCACACGCCTTTTCAGTTGTGCCTACTTTCTAGCGGATTAAGGTCAGGGCTTTGTGATGGCCACTCTAATATCCTGACTTTGTTGTCCGTAAATGATTTTGTCATACAACTTTTGAACTATGCTTGTGGTCATCATCTATATGGAAGACCCATTTGCAACCAAACTTTCTTTTTAGGGCTAATGCCATGAGTTGTTTCTTCATTATAGCCACATCATTTTCCCTCCTCATGATGGTATCTATTATGTAAAGTGCACCAGTCTCTGCTGCAAAGAACCTCCAAAGAATGACGCAGCTTCCCCTGTGCTGCATGCTTAGGATGGTTTTCTTTGACTTACAAACGTACCCCTTTTTCCTTCCAAACATCAAGATGGTCAAACGGTTACATTCGAGTAAAATCAGGCTAGAGGACAGTTCTTCAAAAATTAAGATATTTATGCCAATGGGAAGTTACAAACTGCAGTTGCACACATTTGTCCTCCTCCTATGACCAAAGTACATTTGTGGGTAAAGATAAGAGGGTTTTATTTTCACTGGTCTACCTACATCATTATGTTAGTTGTACCTTAGTCCCCACCTACCTTTGAAGAAGTAATTCAGTAAATTCAAGGTGCTGATGCTGACACTTTTTGCAACCTTCCTGTCACTGGTGTTTCCGTTCTTGCGGACCGAGGCTTTGACATTTAGGACACTTTAGGTTGCATAATGGCACTGGTAAAAATCTCAGTCTTTATCTGTGGGACGATCCAGTTGACCTAACCACAAAGAAACTTGTTCATGTTAAGATTCATGTTGATCGTGTGATTGGTAGTATGCACCTGAAAATGATATGTTTGGTGGGACATTGCCGATTGATTTTTTTATGTGCAAAGATAATGACAGTTCCTGTACCATAGACAAGACTGGACTGTAGACAAGTCTGTTGTGCTCTGGGGAACCTTTGCCATAACTTTATTTTAATTGAAGTGTCTTCATAATACACAAAGTGCCCCATTCTCATCAAACAGAACAGAGATACTGAAAGAAAATATTGGGCTTGGGGAATAGCTTTATATATTTTTTTCTAAATATTTCCAGAAAAGGTTTCCAGAAGAGATAGCCCACACAAGCTTCAGACCAAATATCGCCCTCTGGGTCATGCCCCCATCCACATCAATGAAGCTGAAGTGGAGAGGGTCTAACCTGGTCCCAGCATTCTATCTCAGTAGTAAAAACTGCCCAAAAGCACGTGTACTTCCAGAGGAAAATCAAGAGGTTTAACATGTCTGTTAAAGACTCTCACCAACTTTCACAAATGCATATTTGAGAGCATATTTTTTTGCAGCATTACAGTCTGTAATGACTGCTACTGATTGCAGTCTTCCAGAAGGTGGTCAAGTTGGCAGAGCGCATCATTGGCTGCCATCTCCCCTCGGTTTGAAGCATCTACCACATACAATGCCGCCGGAAAGCACTCAAGGTCATCAAAGACAACATACTTCTTTGAGGTAGTGTAAACCAGGCTTTGATCTGTGCATTTGACAAATAAAAACACTTTATTACTGATAATGTTCCAATCCAACCGGTCGAACCATAACAACCAGGGTTCCGCTATGAGTATCCCTTTGGTGTGACTGTACTTGTGAAAGTGTTAACTGGAGGCTTCAAACTTTTTATGTCTTTAATGCATTCCTCTATGCTCTTCAGTGTGTTTAAATCATCGGAATGTGAAGGCAAGTACCACTGAATGTCAATAGAATAACAATGAAAGGATACCTTGTGTTAAGAGATGAATGACCCGAAGGAATAACATCAATTCTCCTATCCTAAAAGACTACAAAGCAAACCTTAAGATACAATTCAAATAAGACCTAGCAAATCCAGAAGCTTATTAGTTGTCAATGGATTTTTTTTTTATAGATGGACACGTACGTCTTTCACACTGGACCAACAACCGGGGTTATTTCTGGGTTAAGGAATAACGCGGGTTGCAACCTGGGTAATTCTTGTGTCAGACTCGGCTTGTCTGTGGTCTGAAAACCTTCGGTATTTCAAGCTCTCCTGTTTATACATTATTTATTTGTTTTTCATCAGATGCCAATGTTTAATTTTATACGTGGTAGCATCAATTTAGCATTTTGCAATCAAAAATCAGAATGTCAAACGAGTTGAGACTATTATTCATTATTGCGTCATTGGCGGTCCTTCGGCTACTCCGGTTTCCCTCCACAGTCCAAGAGAAATGCAGGTTACTTGGTGGCTCTGGTCTGTCTCTATGTGTTGGCCCTGTGATCGGCCGGTGACCTGTCCAGGGTGTACCCCGCCGCTCGCCCTGTGTCGGCCCTTGAATTATAGAACTTAATGCTGATTTATTCATTTCACGGGACATTTTTTTTAAATATAGGTATTCTGCTTTTGCCTGAGGGTTGTGTAAATGTCACCAGGTGTCCTTCTTTATAAAACACAGACACCTGCCCATGCTAAAATAATAGAACCTACAAAATTCTGAAAGCTATACTGTTAGACTCTATTTCCTTTTGTTCCATTGCATAGTAGCTATTACTCCACCGAAATGTAAAGGAACCGAGCCAAGATTCAATATGAAATGTACCGTTTCATAGTCTAGGCAATAGGGTTGCAAAATACATGCTACCATTTGATAACCTCCATCCATCCATTATCAGAACCGCTTATCCTATGCAGGGTCACGGGGGGGCTGGAGCCTATCCCAGCCGACTTCGGGCGAGAGGCTGGGTACACCCTGGACAGTTCGCCAATCCATCGCAGGGCTAACACATAGACATACAACCACTCACACACACACACACACACACACACCTATGGACAATTTAGAGTCTCCAATTAACCTGCATGTTTTTCATGACTGTGGGAGGAAACCGGAGTACCTGGAGGAAACCCACGCTAACACGGGGATAACATGCAAACTCCACACAGAAAGGCCCTCAGGTGGGAATCGAACCCAGGACCTTCCTACTGTGAGGCAACAGCACTAACCACCGCTGCCACCATGCCATTTGATAAACTGTTTTACTTAATTTAAAATGTATTTTTTTTCCTTTAACAATGATAGACAAACAATAGGGAAAGATTCAACTTCTGTCAATAGGTCACTGACCTCTACAACCATTTTTTATACATTGTCTCCTGTTTCTAAAGTATCAGGCCTATTAATGGGTTAATGAAGAAAAACAGTGGTAGTGCTGCATTACTGTTGCCTAATAATAGCCAACTTTTTGAACGAACACCAAATTACGTAAATTAACTGGTCATTAGATTCAATGGAAAGGTATGGCAATCTATTTAAGTATCTTGCATCTTATCGGGGCACTGGGGGAATAGCTACCGCTTCAGCCCCACCTTACATTATCTTTGCCCTTGTCTGTATTTTATCAAATTAGTGTGCCATTTTGCCACACTAAATGTCACAATCAAGTTTTTTCCCCCCAACGGTCATCCTAATAAATAGCCGAAATAAAAACCTTCATTGGTTTAACCTAAATTGGTTAGTTAGACCGTGTATGCAAAAATAACGTCCTATTCAGAGAACATGCAAAAAAAAAAAAAAAGTAAACAATACACACGTATTTATCTGAATCTCATCAGTTTTAGCAAACAGGAGACGCGTTGCTTACAAAATCCACTTCGTAAAATTAGAATACGCCTGAAAAGATTTACGTTTTATAACCTCTTTAAGGATGATGCATCTTGCAGATGCGAGAGAGCGCATCCTCGCTTATGACCGCTCATATGGAAATCTAAAGCCAGTTCGTCAGTCAGAAACGAGTTGAAGAACGAGAAACAAAATAATGTTGTTGCATTTACAGGAAAGACAGCACATGCTTCTAAATCGACTGCCTACATGGATGGATAGTGGTGTGAATCACGAAGAGGATAGCGATAATTTCTGCCTATTTCCAGCCGAAGAGAAAACAAAACAAAAAAACGTCCATATTAAAGTGAGAACCCCATATTGCCATTTAATTTATTATGGTTTTAAATTAACCAGATAAATTACCACCGACTAATATATTTGCGCATGATATTCTTTTTACATAAGTGTTTGGTAATTGAGCACCAGGGTTTTGATATCCGAGTGTGCGTTTTTGGACCTAGATTATCTGTCGAGGACCTTCAGTCTTTTTCTCTCTGCAGCATTCGTTATCCTGTTCCGAATTTTCAAGGCATGATATAACCATAAGTACTTTAAAATACCGAATGTTTTTATGGATATTGCTCAAATTTCGTATGACGGTAGGATTTGCTGTTCATTAGCTTGTATTGTTTTATTGATTTATCAGTGTGACGTTTGAATGAATAGCTCTATCAACAGCTGATCTATGAAAAAGTGTGTTAGTTGTTAAAATTGCGTTTTTGTTCAGACATTTTATTCACCAAATGCGTTTGCTATATGATTGATGACCTCTCTCTCTCTCTCTCTCTCTCTCTCTCTCTCTCTCTCTCTCTCTCTCGCGCTCGCTCTCTGTCTCTGTGTGTCTCTCTCTC
>JAVQJS010138250.1:0-12139 GCA_036024795.1 Galaxias rostratus | reverse complement strand
ATGGGTCAGTGCAGACAATCTAACACATTTCAAATGTAAAACAGGCTGTGTCATCTGTCCTGAGAGAGAGAGAGAGAGAGAGAGAGAGAGAGAGAGAGAGAGAGAGAGAGAAAGAGAAGAAGCTCTGAGAGGCATTACACTGTAAAGCTGTTTGCACAGCATGGTGGCTGAGTGTGTTCTGGTCCCACTATTAGTAGCTGTAACAGAACCCAGAGTCACTTAGCTGGACGAGCATTGACGCCCAAAGTATGATGCTGTTGGTCACTGCTCCTAGAGCAACCCATTTAAATAAACTGGCGTTCCATTAGAGAGAGTTGATGTCCAGGTCCTGGAGCCAATGCCTGCTTGGACCATCCAACGATCTGAGGCAGTAGAGCTAGAAAAGTCTCCCTCACAGCCCTCAAGAGGTTGGATGGCCACGTCAAAGCGGGGAGTAGCTCCTGGACCTCACCGATTCCTGCAGCCTCTCCTCATTACTCTCTCAACCCTCTAGTCCGCTATTTTATCTACCATTTTCCACTTACACCAAAAAGGGAGTGTTGCTGTTGGTTCATATATATATATATATATATATATATGTATGCTTAAATATTAGCACTTGGCAACATGTAGAGAGATATTTTGTAAAATGAGTAAGGGTACTGAAACCCCAATTCTGACACGACTGGGCCTCAGGACAAAGACGTTTGAGAAAGAGCTGACCTAGAAGGCCTAGACAGTGACAGAGGAATTAAGAGAAGCCTCAAAACCGCCACCACATCAACCACATCCCAAAACAGTACAGTTATTCAGTTTTGTACTAGCATTCCAAGACAAGCGGACTTTATTTCCCTAGGCTGTATTACAGAATCTCTGGGTCTGCTGTGCCAAAGAATGTAGAAACAATAAAACGTCCTTTTCAAATAAGACAGATTCCGCTTTGTGTATGCAATGGTTTTAGGAACTGAAAAAAGCAACTAAAAGTTTGAAAGTTTGCTTATCATGCCAAATGTACCATATCGGAGGGCAGGGCAGTTAATCCACCCTGTGTCATACTCTAGGACAGGGCAGTTAATCCACCCAGTGTCATACTCTCGGACAGGGCAATTAATCCACCCTGTGCCATACTCTAGGACAGGGCAGTTAATCCACCCTGTGTCATTCTCTCGGACAGGGCAGTTAATCCACCCTGTGCCATACTCTAGGACAGGGCAGTTAATCCACCCTGTGTCATACTTTAGGACAGGGCAGTTAATCCACCCTGTGTCATACTCTCGGACAGGGCAGTTAATCCACCCTGTGTCATACACTAGGACAGGGCAGTTAATCCACCCTGTGTCATACTCTAGGACAGGGCAGTTAATCCACCCTGTACCATATAGTAGGGCAGGGCAGTTAATCCACCCTGCGTCATACTCTAGGACAGGGAAGTTAATCCACCCTGTGTCATACACTAGGACAGGGCAGTTAATCCACCCTGGGCAATTAGAGCAGACATGTAATAAAAACTAATAATTTTTTCAAGGCGTCCAAAAGCTTGAAGCCCCTGGGCAATAGTCCAGCAGGCCCATAGCCATGGCTCCTTTTGAAACAAAAGCAGCCCTTGGCCTTTGATCTTCATTGCGCAATTAATTACACGAAAGACATGTATAACTTAAGTACTACTACAGGATGCATTGGATTTACAATTTCATGTGGACAGTCGGGCAAAGCCAAATGGGCTTTTAATGAAGTTTCTTCACAAGAACGCTCAAACATCTGCCGAACCAGGTGGACGTCGGGATGAAACCTCATCACATCGGTGCTCACCCCAAAACAGCTCAGTCCCCCTCGGTTTGGTGGAGACGTCGGAATGCAGCTGTCCTGCAAGTAGCCTGCTGCAACAGCTCATGAAAGGGCAGCCTGCACTGGGCCGTGTGCTCCGCAGAGCTCTTGTAGGAGAGCTGGAATGCCTGGCCACGTGCCTGTGGGTTGCGTGCCGTCTTCTCTCCTAAACAAAGAGAAACGAGGACACCTTCTGGGTCCTCCCGGAGGAGAGAACAGCCGACGTGCACCCACTGGATCTTGAGCCAATTAAAATGACATCGATCTGACAGCCAACCAAATTCTGTCAGTGAAGTAGAACTAGGAATGGGTCGGAGAAACCCATTAGGCACTCCAGAATAGTCCTTAAAGGGACTCAACTCGCTTGAAGCACAGTTTGAGAGCTTTCAACAGGACTGTCTACCAACCCTTCAGAAACTCAGACACACCGGTTAGATAGGTCCGATGATCAATTAACGCCCAGATATAAACACTTGGCACCTTACAGAGTAGTTTTATGTCTTTCATCGCTACTGCATCAGAGGAAGTAGGCATTCTAAAAGGACGGTAGAAGGCTGTGCCTTATTCACTTGGTAAGGTTGCATCTTGTAGTACCGTCCCAGTGAGTCTCACTGAAACAGAAACTAGTTCTTGTGCCAGTCTGCCACAGGAGGGTGGTCTGAGCTGTGTTAATCCACCAAAACCTGCGCCCTTGTGTACAGCATCGAAATGACCGAATTCTATAAAGAAACCTCATTAAAACCATAATGTATTTATATATATATATATATATATGTATGTGTGTGTGTGTGTGTGTGTGTGTGTGTATGTGTGTGTCATCTACCTAGTGGAAGTTAAGAGGCCGTGTTTCCAAATGATTGGTCAGAAACAGGTGCAGATGATGAACAGGATTGGCTCCTGCATGAACCCTGCGGTACAGTCTGGCAAACTGGTTCAGGAGAAGACTGTGCTATCACATAGGTGGAGTATGAAGGAGTTGTTTTTACACTTGCACGCTTTGTTCCAAGAGGCAAAAACAACATTACTGTCTCCTGTCTTCTCGAGAGATGACAGCTAGAAAAGCAACTGATCATTTTGTTTGGTGGTGAGTTAGTAGTGTTTCTTTTGCTACTAGATCAAAAGTTCAGAGAGAAATAAGATAGTCAATGTCAAACTCGCCAGCAGGCAATCGGTCGGAACAGTTTTTGCGGGAATATATTTCCGTTTGCTGCTGACGCCAACGCCGTAGTTTACATTAAAGGTGACACCTTCGCTCGTCTTCTTACTTTCCACACACACGCTGTTTGCAAGTAAGATCTTTTAACTGTCCAGGTTAACGTCATAGGAGGTGGGGAAATGTTGCAAAAGCGAATTGCTAAGAGCAGCAGCAACTATTAGAGCCAATATAGTTATAAATAATAAAAAATACCAGACCACCCCTCAACACACTCATACATCATGTCTCATAGCTTTATCCAAGTTTCCATCCTTCTAAGGTAACAGTCGACTTTTAGTTCTATAAAATTTGAAGTTTTTTTTTTGTGTAAGCAAATTTTGTTATCGTGATCATGTCGACCTTTCAAAGTGTTCCTGCAGATGCGGCAGCTGGTTGTCAGTCTGTCGGACAGGCTGTCGTCGGTGAATGTCCAAATGCATTTGAATGAATGGACCACTTCAACAGCTGCACACCAACAGTGCTGTCGTGGGTGACCACCTGTCTTTCGGTTCAGTTCAGTCACTTTGCCAGGTACTTATAAAGTCAAGGCGAGTGTAAGTTCCTTTACATTGTCAGGAAATCGGTCAATGACAAGATTATCAACTAATTGACAGGACGGTGGGAAACGTATGCATCCACCTCCTGGCACTTTTGCATACTGACGACGACGCAGTCTCCTCTTCCTAAACGTCCGGCGTGTCACGTATGGATACAGTAATGAGTTCCCTATAGAGACCGCCTGTTTTCAAGTGGTTCCCCGTTTAATCGGGCTGGGGAGCTGAGTTAAGTCCACGCCGTCTGCTCCACCGAGACTCCCACCTGGATGATTCAGACCCCCTCAGGAGTCCATTCACCCCACAGAGAGGCTGAGATGTTTCCTCGTGAGACTCATCATGCTCAGAACTCATTTCAAGGTCCCATTTCCCCAGGTGAATCACTTACCCAGAATGCTCCAATTTCCCCCTCGAGACACCCAGCTCCCCAATCCGTCAGGGAGTTTGTCCCAAAAGATATACGAAGTAAAATGGAAACCTATCAGACGGTTTTGAAGTGACCCGTCATAAGTATCGGCCTGAGCTGCGTTTTGTCGACAGGCTTGTCTGAAACTGGGTGATGTGGGGGGTGGGGGGGGGGTGGGGGAGTGTTCCTCACATCCGTCGGTGTAATAGTTTAGCTTTCCATTCTGTTGAGTGTGGTCTCGTTCCAAGACGGAGACCGGCTCGGAGTTCTGTGTTTGATGCGAGACAGACTTCATGAGAGCCTTTCTTCACAGAGGATTGGGGCAAGACGTCTTTTCATTAAACATAGCTCTGGGTATATCCCTCTCCCCTTGACGACTAACGGAATACTTGAAGGACTGACTGAAAGGAGAGCAGGCATAAAACAGGATGAGAAGAAACGTTGGCACCTCTCAGTTTGTTTGTTTTTAAAAGCACAGCTATAGCTCTATAGGCAACTTTATATTAACGGATTATCACTCAATTTCTTCTGATAGCAGATTGTAATGTCTATGGGAGAATGGAAAAACTTGTGGTTCATATTAGTCTTTTGAAGTCTCAATATCACTTATTTTGATGCCACCGGGCACGATCTCCCATAAAACTGTGACTAATTGCTTTATGGCACAAGGAAGTGAGTCACTAAATCAGGAAGAGATGCCCATACTTGGAGTATAGACGTTGATCACTCTAGCAAGATGCAGTGACCACGAGCATTCGGCATGTCTATTTAATGACTGTGAGGGAAAATGATTGCCTTAAGCAAACCGTAGGGGTCGCCCCAAAACATATTGTACAGATTAACTGCCTCTAGTAACTTTAGGCAAGCCACCAGTTCTTTAGTTTGGTTTTCCTGAGATTGATTGGAAGGCAGTTCAGTATTTAAACATAGAACACGTGGCGTATGAACTGACAGGAATAGTACCGATATTACAGCACCTGGGTCACTTCTAACTGTAAACACCAAAGTCAACTTCCTATCCTCTCCATCTGACTCTTCTTCTGGAAGAGCTACAAAAAGAGCAACGACTTCCTGAACTGGTTTGGGAACCCCCCACGATAACACGTGGTCCATGTCTCTGTTATGAAGTTGCTTCATTTGTTCCCCATTGTACATACATTTTACTGCTTCTTTTGCATTTCTGGTTAGATGCTAACAGCATTTCGTTGTCTCAGTACGTGTACTCTGTACAATGACAATAAAGTTGAATCTAATCTAATTGTTAACAAACGGCAAATCTAAACTCGAGGGGAAAATATCAGGCATGAAATCAAATGGACAGACAAACAGCAGCATACTAAAGGATAAAGCTCTTGCCTTACCAATCCCAGTTTGTGAAATCTCCTCAAAGCCATTACGTAACAGCGGTAACCTTCCCCCAATTTAGCAAAGTCTGCCCCCTTGTGGAAACACACATGCATTTCAATGCAGCACATTAACAAGGTCGTTAGCGTTCTTCACATTACATCAGGGGAAATGAAATGCACAATGTTCCCTTTGTGAAAGGACACAAACTCTGAAAGAAGTGCAAGCTTCTTAATTGATTAACCTGCAACCTGAACCACTTTTAATACTGTAAAATGTAAAAACATCAAATGTCCATGAAGGTTTGGTCATTTTAACAATAGTTTTATTAACAGGAGCATTTGACATGTTTGAACAGAACTTTACCGCTATCCTCTCAGTGTTTCGACGCCATGGGCCACAGCATTTCTTCCCTTTTGTATTTTAGTTTAATTTAAAAAAAACAAACAAAAGAAGTGTACATGACTCAGGTTGCATTGCGTACTTACCATTTACAATGTACAAGTAGCATCAATCCCTTTGTGGGGGAGACACAGTGAATTCCCATACTTTAAATCAACATACATATATGGACATATGGAACTGTAGCTAGCCAATACATACAAGGATGTCCGCGTTGCCCGGCGTGGCTGCGCACCCCAACAAGCCGGCTCCTTTTTCAACTTCACTCTTTAACTTAATTAAAAGGACAAAAGCAGTACAGGCAACAGTTATTCATTCGATCAAACAACATACATTTCGTGTACACTTATGTCATGTGCTTATCCTCACACAAAAGACCTTATAGATTCTATACGTAATCTCTCTGCGATTAAAAACAGAGACCAAATACACACGTCCCTATGAGGGATTTGCCATATAAACGTTTAATACCCTTTAACAAAGGCGAATCTGCCAGCTGACCCACTGTCAGTGGGACAGGCCCACTGCGCCCTGCCGCTTCACTTCAACCCATACAGTGTTGTAGCAGCCCTATCAGGGTCAGCCTCAAGGTAGTCGACCGAACGTCTGACCCTACCTTTGATTAGCCCCAATGAGGTTCAAGTTTTTTTTCCCCTTCCTCCCAGCTGTGGGTGAACGTCGTCCAAAACACGCTTTGTACGCAGAGGTCAAGGGTCGCTCAGTCACACGGCACCCTGATGCACACATGCTACTCTGGTTTGTCACAAATTAAACTGATGTTTAATTTCACCGCACTGCAAAAACAACCATGCATCTACTCTAGTCTTGGTTTGGCCCCTCCCACTCCTGCCTTGGGTATGACCTCATATGGGTCAGATTGCAGAGGAGGGAAAGTGGCCAATTGAGACTGTTCCA
Organism: Galaxias rostratus; assembly: GCA_036024795.1. Lineage (NCBI taxonomy): Eukaryota > Metazoa > Chordata > Actinopteri > Galaxiiformes > Galaxiidae > Galaxias > Galaxias rostratus. The sequence goes on along the minus strand of JAVQJS010138250.1, from coordinate 5,520 downwards.
CGTTTCCTCGGTGACGGCCCGAGTGTGTCTTATGCTGCCTTTTTACGAGCCTCACAACCGAAAAGCACCCTGGCTCCCGGGTTGGGAACGCACAGTGTTGACAGCCTATAGTGCCAGGAACGGGAAGCTGTAACTCTCGGTAAAAAAAAACACAAAAAAAACAAGTATGTTATTTCAATCATTTCTTAACTTCCGTTAGCTCTAGACCTTGAACTAAGAGGGGAAAAGTTGAACAAGTTTAGACTCTGGGTTTGGGGGTCAAAGTGCACCCCGCTAACATTCCCGTTCCTTCCTGTTGCCTTCCGAATTGTTTCCCATCCTCGTCGGATATATGCTACATCCTCCATGAGGCTTCGCCTCCCTAAAAAGTACTTTAGGAAAACTACGATGTTATTTTGGAAGAGGCTGAATGAGGAAGTGACGGAAGATGGGTTCGAGAGACACTAAAAAGCGCAATAGTACAAAGGCCCGATGTACAAAGGGCTTTTTTGTCGTCATAATTCTCAGGCACAGTAGAGTAGTCACAAAGAGAACAACAGATATATACAAGCAACTACAGAGGAGGAAGGCAACATTTGCTCAGCCACTGGTGTGGTTTCTCTGCAACTATGTATTCATCAGTATATTGTGTATGGAAACAATATGTCAAAGATTATTTTAGCTCTTTTTTGTTTTATTGTGTGTGGGAATTGTTTTTGATCAGTCGTCACTGAAACTTTTCTGTCTGTTTTGATGCTATCGGTCATCGTCTGATTTGGTCTTTCTGGGTTTGTGTAATCTGTCGTCGTTGAGTCCGGTCTGTCTGTGAACATGAAATCTGTCATCGTTGAGTCCAGTCTGTCTGATCAGATTAAATCTGTCATCGTTGAGCCCAGTCTGTCTGTGAAGATTAAATCTGTCATCGTTGAGTCCAGTCTGTCTGGTTGGATTAAATCTGTCATCGTTGAACCCGGTCTGTCTGCTTGGATGAAGGCTGTCGCCTATGGGACCAGTCTGTCTATGTAAATAAAATCTTTCATGGTTGGGACCAGTCTGCCTGGGAAAATGAATTGTGTCTGCGTCTAGACCAGTCTGTCCGTGCACATCCATTTTGTCGTTAAGACTAGTCTGTCGGGGTGGATGAAATTGGCCATCGTTCAGATCGTTCTGTCCTGGTAGATGAAATAGGTCGTCGTTGAAATCGGTCTGTCTGGGTGGATAAAATCGGTCATCCATCAGAATGGTCTGTCTGGGTGGATGAAATAGGTCAACATGGAGACCAGTCTGTCTCCGTAGATGGAAGTGGCTATCGTTGAGGCTGGTCTGTCTGTGTGTGTGGGGTAGTGTGGTGGGCAGCAGTATGTCCGGCTCAGGGGGCAGTCCAGGGTCCTTCATGGCCATGCTAGCCCCCACCATGGCTGGGTAACTCCGGTTCCTCCTCATCCCCACGTTAAGCCCTGGCAGTCCACCCACAGAGCTGGCCACCCGTGGAGGACCAAAGGGGGGCCCGGCCCGGTGCACACCCAAAACAGGGCCGCAGCCCGCCCCGGCCACAGGGGCCCCTGAGGGGGACAGGGTCCGGAAGCGCTTCAGCTTGTCCACCAGCCTCAGGTTCCGGACGCTCGCCTCGGCCTGGCTCTCGCTGTCCGACGAGGCCTCCGCCTCCCTCCACACCTCCCGCAGAATGGAACTGGCCGGCTTGGAAGCCAGGAAGTTGTCGTAAGGCGGGGCGGGCACGCTGAATTGGAAGGGCGAGACGGGGGAGGAGTGGGGCGTCGGGGAGTTGGGGGGCGTGGAGGGCAGGGTGTCTGGGGGTCGGGGCGGCGGGGGGTCGCTGTGGGGAAGTGGGGGGGCCGGTGGGCCAGTGGGGGTGCAGGCCTGGCTGCCACGGTCCCAGCTCAGAGGGTCGTAGACAGAGGCAGAGATGCCCCGCTCCAGCAGGAGGCGCACCAGCCCCAGGGAGGTGCTGGTGGTCCTGGTGGAGTCGCGCTGGTTGGTGGAGGACTCGGCCAGGCTGAGGCGGCGCGGCGTGCAGGGGGTGGAGCTGGGCACGGAGCGGAGGCTGGGGCTCACCTGGCAGAGCGAGGCACCGCAGAGCAGGCTGGGAGGGGGCGGGAGAGATAGGAAAACACAAACACACACACACACACACACACACACACACACACACACACACACAAAATCAAGATAACATACACCCATCCTTTGATTTCAAACTGTATACATTTGCATGTGCAGCTTAACGCACATTAATGGATTACAAATCATTGTTTGCACACTCAAGTTGAGGAAGTCTAGAGATCAGTCCATTCACTAAGGACAATGTCAGAATTAGTGCAGTAGAAGGACGAGGAACAGTGAGAGTTGTTAGTTCTTAGGAAACAGCCCATTCCTTCACACAGTCACACTGCCCCCTCTCAAAATCACCCCCCACCCTCTGCTGGTTAAGGGTCATCTTCAACGTGTTTGGGTTAGAGAACGTACATCCACTTGACAGAACGGTTTGGTTAGGGAGAGGTAGTGGCTAAACACAGTGGGCCTACACACATCCCTAGATTAACTGGCTCGCGCTCATGCCCACGTGCAAGCTCACCGGGCGCGCTCAGTGGGGCTGCTCTACATCAGCCCGCAGAACCACATCACACACACCTGCTTCCTCTTCCTCATCCTCATCACATGACCTGGGGAGGGCCAATCATGAAACGGGAACATATGCTTTGTCACACCACCTTAGGTCAGGATTCAACTTACTGCTCTATTCAGGATTGTTTCCTTCAAAATGAAACACTACTGCCCTCTTATGGATACAAAGAAACATAGCAATCTTAAAAAAAAAAGAAAAAAAAGATAACTTGTCTTGTCTTGCCTACAAGTGCCAATGCAATCCTAAAAGGCAGATTTCCGCTGACTCCGCCATGCCCTGTCTGTCTAACATTTGAATGAGTTCCGCTTAGGGGTCGTGTTTGGTGCCGGCTTTTCGGTTTTACCTGGGCGTGACCGAGGTCAGCTGGTCAGACGGGTGCATGATCCGGCAGGTGGTGAAGGTGTAGGTGGAGTTGGTGTGGGACATACATTTGCCAGGGAAGTGCACTGCGGGAGAGGAGAGGAGAGGAGTCAGTGTAAACCCAGTCGGCATCAGGAGCGATAGGAACGGTAATGGATGCCGTAGTGGGAGAGAGGGGGACAGTTTGGTCAACAGGAAGGAGGAGGCAGGTGGACAGACCGACAGCGTGGCGATGCCAAAGCCACGTCCCCACTGTGTAGGACAAAAGATTAGTGTTGGAAATATGATCGAGTGAGGCTTCCTATCTCTCAGACATGAAGGGAAGAACAGCAAGTACTCTCCTGTCTTACTCTCTGATAAGCTCGGTACGCTGTGAACCGGAGTTTTGCATCAGAGTGAAACATACAGTTATTATGATATGGCAGGTGGCTGCATGAATTAGTTTGAAGGAGAAGACCACATTGTGTGTGGGTGTGTGTGTGTGTGTGTGTGTGTGTGTGTGAAAGTGACCTGAGACAAGGCATCTAAATGGGGCCTCTCAGCCAGTTTGTCATGTGATCATGTGAGATGGACAGCTGCAATACCATGATAGACTTCAGGCATTTGGCACATGGACACACAAAAAATGCCCTTTGTACTATAGGGTCCTTTAGCCATGTTGTTGAGCAGACTAGCTATTGCTAAATGTAATATGTCTGTATCAAAGAATACAGTTTATGTTCCAATTTGCATAATCAAAGTGCATTTATAACGTGAAACATGTTTAGTTTCTCCTAAAGGTGACAGTGGGGGTTGTGAAGTCTCATTCCAAAATTAAACAATAATTTCAATACATTTTCACATGACGTTTTATAAATCTGAGTAAGGAACCTGTCAACACAGAGAAAAGCCCTGGTTTCTATGCAAACGTAGCTTGGCTGCTTCATGTCTCAGAGATAATTATTAGTCCCAGGAAAGCAAGGCCCATGAAAGAAGTGGGACAGATGAAACTCTGGAAAATAAACAAACTGATTTTGTCGGACACTTTACATGATCAATCCAAAAAGAACGGAGGATGGTGGAAGGGAAAAACAGATTTAAAGGAGAAACGACATGCAAGAGCTACCAACGTCCTGTATGTGCTGGAAGTGAGCCTTCCAATAAGAGTGAGGGAGAGGGGAGGAAGAAAAAAGAGGATCTATTAGAAGATGAAGACTCGGCACATACTGTTCAGAAATCAGCCGGTATGATTTCAGGATGACAGACAAAACGAGAGAAGAAACTAAAGTAAAAATAAAAATAAATCATAAATACTCTGGACTTGGCATGGCAGCGTGTGCGCGCACGCACACACACACACACACACGTCAGGCTGGAGATGGGGAGCTGCAGGGGTGTGTGAGGGTGTGGGGTCTGCCATGTGACGGGGTGGAGGGAGCTTAGAGATGGCCCCCGTAAACGTCCCTCCCCCTATCCCCGCCTGCCTCCAGGTGAGAGGGGAGTGTTGCGGATGTGCGTTCCTGATTAGCAGGCTCCCTCACCGGACACCCCTTCTGCTGCGCTGGCCTGATCCTGGAGCTCGGTCGGCCCACAGGCCGGGTGGAGGAGGGGGGACGAGGGAGGAGGAGGAGTGGCAGGTATCTGTCCGTCTTTCCCGACCCCTCCGCTCGCCCCGTCGCCACCTTCGGATTGGTTGGCATCATTGTGGTTGTTGTTGTTTATCCCATTGAAACAGGAAGAGGAACTGGAGGAGAGGGTGCGTGGTCGGGCTGAGGTAGCTCTTCTGTCTGCCGACGGCCTGGGGGCGGAGTCGCCTGACGTCTCGTCCTCCTCTGGGTCATCAAACTGGTAAGTGACTTCCTGTTCCTGGTCGAGCTCTAGAGTACGGAAGCCCTTGGTGACCACACCTGGCCTGGGGTCCAGGATGCCTCCTAAGTGGGGTTGGGCCAGCTGCTGCCACTGGTGTAAGGTGGCGGAACCTAAGAGAGGGAGGGAGAGGGCGAGAGAGATACAGAGAGAGTGAGAGAAATAAATAAATAAAGAAGAAAGAAAGAGACAGAGAGGAGAGAGATAGAGGAGAGAGAGGGGAGAAGGAGAAAGAGAAAAAAAAGATAAAGAAAGAAAGAAAGAAAGAGAGAGCGAAATGAAAAGAGCGAAGTGGAAACAAGAAAGAGCGAGAGAGAGAGAGGAGGTCAAAATGTCAGATGTCGTCATGGATATTATTTTCAAACACTGTTGCAGCTCATGTTGCAGCCTGGGTGCCATTTTGTAGGCTCATACACGTAGTAGTTCTACACGGTGTAGAAATACCACTAGGTCACTGTGCTTCCCATATTCTGGGTTTCCATGCTAAGTAGGATGTTATCACAATTAGAATATGGAATTATAAACATGGAATACCATATCATTTAATGACCTAGTAATAATAAATGTATCCATTGCATACACCTATACTACACATGTCCTGTGAAATAACTAGGCAATATTTTTGCTTGACTTATTAATCATCTTTATGATACACTGTTGCTATTCCTTTCAATGTATGTCTGGTTCTCTCT
>JAVQJS010138229.1:0-10436 GCA_036024795.1 Galaxias rostratus | reverse complement strand
CAGGTTCTGAAACAATAGGGAAGGTAAGTACACACACTAAACAAACATTAAACAAAGTTGACCAGACATGACACACACTAAACAAACATTTAACAAAGTTGACGAGACATGACACCAATGGCTTTTCACTCGTTCACTTTTTCAAGCCTCAATGGTAATTCATCATCTGTCCATCACAAAATGCATTTTTCTTGTATTTTTCTGGTGCCTTTCAACAAATTGCTTCCTTTTATTTTTGATTTTCGGTGTGGCTGTATCCTAACATAGTACCCTCATTGCAATACCTCAGCACCCCACAGTTTGGGAGCCACTGTACCAGAGAATAATTTCCTTAACTCGTTTGACATTCTGCTGTTCGATTGCAAAAATACTAACTAACAAGACAATGTTTAAAATACAACATTCTACAGTGTACATCTGCAGGATGGGACGTTAAAACCAGTCTCATGACTCGTGGTCTTGTGACTCATGGTCACATATCATCCCGTGGCACTTATTAAAAGTAGTACAACGCTGGTGTCTTGGCAAAATTTCCACTGGCTCTGTGTCAATCTTGGCATTTAATCATCCCTGCACTCCTAATTGGGTAGTTAACCCCCTCTCCAGACCCTTGTGGATCTCAGTAGGTAGTACAATTGATATGTGCTAAGCAATGCTGGACCAAACTGCAGGACTAAAACCCTCTATAATGTGCTGTATAAAGTGCAAAAGGCAATCTTTTGCAGTCTAAATGCTCTTTTAATCGTGACATTCTCAAATTGACAATTTTCTCAACTTTAACAATAACCTAAAATGAATTTATCTTGAATATACAAGAATGTTAACCCAAATTATACAAAGTTGCATACCACCACTGCTAAACCACCAACAACCATATTTCAGTCTGCATCAAGACCATTGGGACAAACCTTGACCGTTTGACTTAAAAATATTAAAGTAATATTTGCTGTAATTTCTACAGACTGAGTCACTCAATGCTTCAGACTGTCCAGCATCAAATGCAAAGCAAAGGCTGTAGGTTTAGTTTTTAAGTTGTCTAATTGAAAATGTAATATGTATTTACATATTATTAATATACAGTGCATCCGGAAAGTATCCACAGCCCTTCATTTATCCACATTTTGTTATGTTACGGCCTTATTCAAAAACACTTTCCTCAGAATTCTACGCATAACACACCATAATGACAACTTAAAACACATTGTTTTGAGTTTTTTGGCAAATTAATTACAAATAAATCTAAGGAATCACATGTACATAAGTATCCAGCATCTTTGAGTGTTATGAAAAGTGCTTTATAAATAAAATTCATAGCCATTTTTCATGAAGCTCAAAATTGAGGTCAGATGTATCCTGTTTCCACTGTTGATCCTTGTATTGTTTCAGCTGTATTGGTACGGCTTAATTGGAGTTCACCTGCGGTAAATGCAGTTGCTTGGACCTGATTTGGAAAGACACACACCTAAGTCTATATGAGGTATCACAAATGACAGTGCTTGTCAGAGCACAAACCAAGCATGAAGTCAAAGGAATTGTCTGTAGACCTCCAAGACATCATTGTCTCTAAAACACAGATCTGGGGAAGGGTGCAGAAATATTTCTGCTGGTTTAAAGGTCCCAATGAGCACAGTGGCCTCCGTCATCCGTAAATAGGAGGTGTTTGGAACTACCAGGACTCTACCTAAAGCTGAACGGCTGTCTAAACTGAGCAATCGGGGGAAAGGGCCTTAATCAGAGAGGTGACCAAGAACCCGATGGTCACTTTGTCAGAGCTCCAGCCTTCCTCTGTGTAGAGAGGAGAGCTCTTGACCTCAGATTGGGGCGACAGTTCATCTTTCAGCGGTACAGCAATTCTAAGCACACAGCCAAGATTTCAAACGAGAGGCATCCGGACAACTCTATGAATGTCCCTGAGTGGCCAGAGCCCGGACTTGAATCCGATTGAACATCTCTGGCAGGATCTGAAAATTGTGTGCACCCTTGTCTGCTGTGAACGCTTCCCATTCAACTTGATAGAGCTTGAGAGGTACTGCAAAAAGGAATATGCAAAACTGCTCAGAGATAAGTTTGCCAAGCTTGTGGATGTAATTGCTGACAAAGGTGCATTAACCAAGTATTGAGCAAAAGCTGTGAATTCTTGTTTTCATGTGACTTCTTCATTTTTAATACATTTAATAATCCATCTATCGATCCATTATCAGAACCGCTTATCTTATGCAGGGTCACGGGGGGGGCTGGAGCCTATCCCAGCTGACTTCGGGCGAGAGGCGGGGTACACCCTGGACAGATCGCCAATCCATCGTAGGGCTAACGCATAGACATACAACCACTCACACCTATGGACAATTTAGAGTCACCAATTAACCTGCATGTTTTTGGACTGTGGGAGCAAACCGGAGTACCCGGAGGAAACCCACGCAAACACGGGGAGAACATGCAAACTCCACACAGAAAGGCCCTCAGGTGGGAATCGAACCCAGGACCTTCTTACTGTGAAGCAACAGCACTAACAAACAAAATAAATTTAAAAAAACTTGTTTGACATTGTCATTATGGTGTGTTGTGTTTTTTTTCCAAAAACATTTGGAATAAGGCCATAACATAACAAAGTGTGTAAAAAGTGAAGCGCTAATAATACTTTCCGGATACACTGTATAATAAAAGTAAATCCCTGGGACCCCCTGTAATTATGCCAGCTGACATTTAACACAATGCTGCTCAGCTTCAACAATTGGGACAAGGGTTGGTTTATAGTTTGGGGTATGTGGATAGATAGACAGGGTGGCTGAGCCTGAAGTTGCATCTGTTGAACAGGGTAGGGACAGGGAAAATGTATTGAGTATGAATAGCTTGCTTAAACATTTGCCTGCATTGAATAATGTTGGCGAAAAAAGGAGCTAAATGTAAACATTCACAATTTTCTGTGAAAATAAAGTTACTCACATTGGAGAGCAAATGTATCCTGTTTCTTAGCAAACTGGTTACTTCCCACCACTCACGGACCATACGCACCTTTCTTTGTCAAAAATTGTGCGAGATCCTGTTGCCCTTTCTATGTTCTCTCCTGACTTTCTTTTCTATCTTTTTTGTTTTCGGTAACTAGACTTTTCTTTAAACTGAGACATGATGCACAACACTTTACACCCAATGTCATAAGTCACTGCTCATAGTGTCGTGCCATTTGCGTGGTTTGAGTGCAGGAAGGATCGAACCATTTAATGTAAATAGGGAGGGGTACTGGGTCAGTATAGATGCTCTCAAAGTTTACTTTTTGTCGTTCACTTTGTTAGTACATTGTAAATAAAATTAGACTATTTAAAATGAATTGCCTAACAGTCCCCAAAATATTTTCAGGGCCCCTGTCAGTCTCGGGCCCTAAGAATCATCCTAGCTCCTTCCATAAAATGGGCGCTGAAGTGCGCATTGGCCCCTGTGTGTCCACCTATCAGGCATTTATTAGAAAGAGTGCATAGGGAAGCGTTGTAGAGAAAACCTGTAACAATAGAGTTCCTTTTCCAGTTCTTTTTATTATTAATATGGGTATTTGAAAACGATGCAAGCATTATAAGATTTGATCAAACAGAAGGACAATACCGTAGATATACAAATTTGATCAAACAGAAGGACAATACCGTAGATATACAAATAACACACAAGATCATAAACTTTCTTGGCTTGATTTAAATGTTGTTTATGTATGTCTGTGTCCCAGAGGTAGACCTGTCGGAGAATCATCTGGGCGAGCAGGGTGCCAAGGCCATAGGCAGCATGTTGTTGGATAATTGCACCATAGTGAGTCTAAGCCTGGCCAGGAACCACTTCAATGACCGGGACACCAAGTACCTGAGCCAGGCCCTCATCATTAACACCAAGCTACGGTTTCTGGATCTCAGCCACAATTCCATGGGGGAGGCTGCAGGTAATGGAGTGGACAGGAAACCAAGATCCATCTTAATTTGACCCATATTAGTTTTTGTTCATTCGGTTGAGATTTAAGATCTTTTTAAAATGTGTTAAACAGTATATGCTGGCTGCTTGAAATTTGTAAAAGTAATTGAACAATGTAAAAAAGAAAAAGGAAAAAAAAATGGTTCATTGCTGCTGGAGTAGGACACCAACTGGGTCCACTGCTTGCTTCCAAAGGCAAGTACTACACTTTCTCATCACTCCATGAGTTTGCAATATTTGTTGATATCCAGTAAACTGCTGGAAAATTTGGCACATACACTATCAATAAATACTTAGTTCCCCTTCTCCTATTCACAAAACAACTTCCTGAACCTCCACTATCTTGTTCACCACAAAGACATGCATTTTTACCCACGTACTCCAAAATGCACACACACACAGATACACACAGTTCTGCAATAGATTGTGGCCCTCCAAAGACATTAAAACCTTGTTCAGTTACAATGTGGATGAGCCCTGCAATTGAGACCTTCTTTGAAGAAGCTAGAAGAAAGGTACACACAATGTAATGTAACGGGAGACAAAGCACTTCTCTTTGGAGAGACAGAGCCATCTCACTTCTCTATTCTAAGCACATATTTTCAATGGGCTGTGATTAAAACACACATTCTAATGTCGTTTTTCAAACTTAATTGTACTGATTGTTCACCTTGGTTAGAAAAGACCAAGCCAACACATCATAATGGGGTTCACGTAGGCATCACCTGGGTTAGGTTAGCTTCAACTGGGCATGGGGTCAGAGTGAGCTTAAGTAGGTTGGTGTTGGGGCCCACATCGGCAACACAAAATAATATACATGGGGTTGAAATGGGCATATGTACCACCGTTTAGACGCAGGGACACAACAAAAATACTGGTTCTTCAGAAGTTCCTTATTTGTCCTAATGTTTCTACATTACCACTTGTGTTTGTAGAACACCAAATGGTGAGTTAATAGCTCTATCTATCACCCTTCCACTAGAAACCCTTTGTGGTTCCAGGGGAATCCCTTCATGTGGAACCATATGGTTTAATTTAGAACTTTTAGTATTTACAGTGGTTCAATAGATTATGTGACACTTAGTATTGTTTGACGATGCACAAGAGAATTTCGGTTTTAGCAACGTTAACGGTTTTAGGACATACGGCGGACAGATCCTGAGAGAACCCACAAAAGAGATGGTTAAAGCGCTTTGGTAGGTATTATAAAATGTACAAAGTTGTATTTTATGTTATCAAGGAAATTCAAAATTAGCTAACAGTGAAGTCATGTCAAATAAGTGTTATTATATTTTACTTATGGACGTGCATATGCTAAATATTTTGATAATGTTAGCAAGCCAAAATAAATGTTATTGTAGTTAGCTAGCTAGCCAACTAATATAACATTATCTAAAGTTATTCAGTAAATTACAGGTTAGCAAGTGATTGCTTCCAGAAGTTTGTTAATTTGAAATAACAAAAATAGTAGGGCCGTTATTTGTCTGCTGCTAGTTGTTTTTTGTTGTGACTATTTGAAAACGTTTTAGCAAAGATTAGCTAGTTAGTTTATGCTCATGTTGCCATTTCAAGTTGAATTTCTTTACAGCAAGCACTGCTACAAGTCATCCATTCATTAGCTATATCGCTTATCCTTTCCAGAGTCACATGGGGGCTGGACATCCATTGGGAACATGTCATGGGGGCTGCCCATGACAGGTAAGGTTGCGGATGTGACCTTACCGGTCATGGGCATCGGACATCTTGCCATATAGGGAAAGGATGTCAGAATGCTCAAAACTTGTTAAAATTGCAACTGTTGAAAAGCAATTGAGTAAAATACACATACTCTTAAATGTGCCATACTTATGCAAAGTGGCTTCACTGATGCATGAGGTATGCTTCTTGTTAGAGGTTTCCCATCCATGGTCTCTAGCTGCACCGAGTTCTTACGCTCAGCTGAAGTAACTTTCAAGACGGACAGGTGAAACATGAGACAAGATGAAAATAGTTAAAAAAAGGAAAATGTCAGTGAATGATTGGGTTTATAAAGTTTAATAATGTAATACTTTAGTCAATAATTTACCTGTACTTGGTTGGGCATTCCAAGCAGACTACTGTGCAACCAGGTCTCCCCTCGCATCCTCTCATCTTTACTCAGGACCTCCATGCCTGGACTGACGTTGAAGTGATTGGTCCCCTTCTTCATCCTCTACACATAGGACTCCCTCTGCTTTTCCTGTCCTCTCTCTAGCCTTTGTCTAGAATGACTGTATATATTTTTCAGGAAGAGGTTAAAAAGTCAACCATTTAAAATCAATCATTTAACAACCATTAAATTAAATGTATGATAATTACCTTTTCATAAACCTCTTCATCTTTTTCTATTGTGCCTGAACGTAATCACCAATGTCTATCTCGACTGGAACAGCAATTGCAACCTCAGCGTTATTGGCATTTGGTGTGAGCTGTATACAAACGCAATAGACATAATGATTAAAAAAATGACGAAAAATATTATTACCTATTATTAAATGTGTTAATTACAATGTAACATTATAGGAACACTTTTACACAGCTCTGAGAGCATCCGTGGCTCCTGGCCATACATCAAGGGGTAAGGTGAATACCTGGTACAGGTATATTTACCTTGAACATGTTTACATTTTTTACAAATTAGCGGTGATCTACTTAGTCGTTTTAAGTCTGTTCACTCAGAACAGATTTGCATACGTATCGTACACCCAACAAGAACTTTTGGATGTAGGATTATTTAACTTGGACAACTTTATCCGCAATCTCCGGCTCTACACTGAGACCGTCTGGACACCGGAGGCTCCGCCGGCTGGAAGTACTCGCAGGTAGCGTCAAGACCGCAAACAGAAGCGGGGGACAAGAGGAGGGCTAAGAGCCAAGCTAAGGCTATCTCCTCATTGGCTATGTCTACCCAGCATTTTTCTCACCAATTTACGGTCTCTGGCAAACGAGATGGACAAACTGTAGCTGTGGATCACCACTCATAAAAGAATAATGGACTGCAACGTCATTTTTAGGGAAACTTGGCTTAACGGCGACGTTTCCGATAGCGTCATTGAGCTACCTGGGCGCTACATCCTCAGGGCGGACAGAACAGCTAATGACTCCGGTAAAACCAGAGGTTTTGCATTTATGTCAACAAAGCGCGGTGCACAGACAAAGCTGATATAGACAGTCCCTGCTCTGCTAACCAAGAACATCTCATGGTTAAGTGCAGACCTTTATATCTTCCCAGAGAGGTTACATCTGCCGTTGTGACTGCAGCATACTTACCCCCGGACGCTAATGCTAAGCTTGCGATGAAATAACTGCAGGCCGCAATTAGCAAACAACAGACTACACACCCGGAGGCAGCCTTTATTATTGCGGTAGATTTCAACCACTTCAACTTAAAGACTGTACTCCCCAAATTCCATCAGCATGTCTCCTGCCCTACATAAGGGGACAAGACCTTAGATCATATTTACACTAACATGGCTGAGGCATACAAAGCCATTCCCCTCCCTCACCTGGGACAGGCTGACCACCTCATTGTCCCTACTCCCTCAATACAGAACACTCATCAAACATGTGAAACGGTCATTTAGAACGGTTATAGCATGGCCAGAGGGAGCAGACTCTGTCCTACAGCACCGGTTTCAACACACAGACTGGAGTTTGCCACTCAGGCCATCCTAGATTCCCACCGATACATTGATGCCTATGCCTCCTCTGTTTGGACTATATCCACACTATTATCAACAGTGTTACCAACCACAAACAAATTACATCATTCCCCAATCAGAAGCCGTGGATGAATAGAGAGGTCCGCCTACTGCTAAAGGCACGTAACACTACTTTCAGATCAGGTGACACGCAGGCCAGTTCAGCCAGGGCTTACCTGAAAAGGGGCATCAAGAGGGCCAAGCACAGCCACAAGCTAAAAATTGAGGAGCACTTCACCTACAACTCTGACCCCTGACGCATGTGGCAGGGCATCCGGCCATCACGGACTACAAACCCATCTACACCTTCTCCCCAAGCAGCAACACCTCCCTCCCTGACGAGCTTAAATAACTTCTACGCTCGCTTTGACAGGGACAACCAGGAGGCGGCTATCAAGGCCGCACTTTCTGCAGGCCACCAGCCCCTTACTCTCGCCCCTACCGATGTGTGTGCAGCACTGAGCAGGATCAATGCACGCAAGGCTGCTGGCCCTGATGGCATCCCTGGACGCATGCCCAGGGCCTGCGCCGGGCAGCTGACTGAGGTCCTGACTGACATTTTCAACCTGTCACTGGCCCAAGCAGCTGTCCCCACGTGCTTCAAATCCACCTCCATCGTGCCGGTGCCGAAAGACTCCTCTGCAGCGAACCTAAATGACTTCCGCCATGTTGCACTCACCTCCACCAACATGAAGTGCTTCAAGAGGCTGGTCCTGGCTCATCTAAAATCCTGCCTACCATGCACCCTGGACCCCTTCCAATTCGCCTACCGTCATAACAGGAGTATGGAGGACGCCATTGCCACAGTGCTACACTCGAACACTTTAACAACAACCACACCTCTGTTTAAATGCTGTTCAATGACTTTAGTTCAGTATTCAACTCCATCATCCCCTCCAAACTGAACACCAGACTTGGTGACCTTGGTATCAACCCCTCCCTCTGCAACTGGATATTAGACTGCCTAACCAACAGACCTCAGTATGTTAGGTTAGACAACCTCACCTCCTCAACCATCATCTTGAGCACTGGCGTCCCACAAGGCTGTGTGCTGAGTCCTCCTCTATACTCCCTCTTCACCCATGACTGCACTCTTGTACATGGCTCCAATACCATTATCAAGTTTGCAGACAACACAACGGTGGTTGGTCTTATAAATAACAATGACGAGACAGCCTATAGGGAGGAGGTCCAGCACCTGGCGGCGTGGTGCGCCGACAACAACCTGGCCCTCAACACCAAGTAGACAAAGGAGCTCATTGTGGACTTCAGAAAGACTAAAGGAGGCACGCACACCCCAATCTGCATCGATGGGACGGAGGGTGAGCGTTTCACCAGCTTCTGGGCATTCACACCTCAGAGGACCTCTCTTGGGTCCTCAACACTTCGACCCTGGTGAAGAAGGGTCACCAGCAACTCTTCTTCCTGAGGAGACTGAGGAAAGCCCATCTTTCTCCTCAGATTCTGGTTAACTAATTGAAAGCATCCTCACCAACTGCATCCCAGTTTGGTACGGCAGCTGTTCTGCATCGGACAGGTAAGTACCTCAAGGGATGGTAAAAACTGCGGAAGGCACGCAGCATTGGTGGGGACACCTCTCACCCCAGTCAGACTGTTTGCCCTCCTTCCCTCTGGGAGGCACTACAGAAGCCTCCGTTCTAGGACCAGCAGGTTAAGGAACAGCCTTTCCCCTCAGCTGTCACCTTGTTGAACTCTGCACCACAGTGACCGTCCCCCCCCACCCCGGATACCCCCACCTGAATAATATTTATTCGCTTATGTACATACACTTTGCTGCTTTTTTCTGCACTTTTTGCACTTCTAATTTGATGCTAACTGCATTTATTTGTCTCAGTATGTGTGCAATGACAATAAAGTTTAATCTATGCTTATCTCATCTAAGATTTGAACACAAGAATTATATGAAAACAATATTTACTTAAAATCAGTCTCCCACCTCTCTTGTTGCCCATCCAGTGTCTTCCCAAGGGCCCTCTTTAAAGTTTGGTTTGTCCGCTTGTCCAATCCATGTGTCTGTGGATGGTTTGCAGAGGTGATCCGATGCTTGACCACAAACCTCTCGAACAAAGTTTGGTCAACCTAATTACTAAAAAACTAATTGAACCATCCAGAGTTTCACTAAGATGTGAAACGAGATATGGGATACCTTGTTCCAGAACTCTCTGCCCTGGTCTGTCAGGATGACAGGTTCACTGCGCGTGTAGAAGATGTCCATCCTGATCTGTCCAGAATAGAATCAAAGAGAAAAATGTATTTACAAAGTATGAGACAGTTCATGAAATGTATAAGGATCATCATTTGTTTTCAAATTAAGCCCCCACCTGTGATGATGCCAGTGCCGTATTGTCTTTAATGGAGATAGCCTCAACCCCATTGTGTTGCAACCCAGATACATTTTCGCACGATAGAGCCTATCCAAGCCGACACAGGGCGACCGGCCGGGCACACTGCAAGCCAACCAAAGTTAATTTGCATTCGCTTAATGAGTAAACAAACGTCAAAGTTGGCCATTGGGCGTTTGAACTTTTTGAAGACAGCTCGTGTCAGAGGCTGGTTGCCCCTTCAGCCCGCAGAGGGTGTCACTCTAGTCAAGCTCATCCTCACCTGTTAGTGCCTTTAGTATTGGCACCTGGACACACTCTTGATTTAATACTAACATTAGGATTAAATATTGAACAAATAGTCACACTACCTCAATCTGAAGCTATCTCAGATCATTACCTTATCTCATTTAAAATGTGTCTTAGT
>JAVQJS010138201.1:10000-16336 GCA_036024795.1 Galaxias rostratus | reverse complement strand
GCCAACATGTTATTTTTAAAAAATAAAAAAAAAAATTTAATTTAAACCCCCCCCCCCCCCCCCCCCCCCTCCCATAACCCATTCATACATGGTGTAAAATCATCAAGATTTTAATTATGTCAAAAGCTAAAAAATAAAAAATCTTTTTTTTTTTAATCTTTACACTTCTACAAATGATAATGTAAACATGACATTTGGCCATGGGTAGAGTTATGAAAATTGAAGTTTAACAACTGAGAGAGCCTTGAGATCAAATAAAATCAAGCAAAAACAGAATGGTAAAACAATCATTAGGGAGTCCTTCCCGGGCTTCAACGAGCTCCGTATGATGGCCTGGTAATTTAAATAGAAAGCAACAAATTGTCATCATATAGACTTAAAGTTCTACCCCGCCCCCTCCTTGAGAGTCTTGTATTCAGCTTCACAATGTCATTTGTGCACCCCGGTGTAACAGATGTGGTCAGCTGCCCCTGGACAAGAATGTTTCAAGCCTAGATATAGATTTAGAAGGGCAATACGGACAAGTGGACCCGTCAAACCGTACAGGGAATGTCTTCGGAATCGAACACTTTTCTTATTATTTGGATTTATTTGACCTGCATCTTAAACTTACAGGCTTTTCCAGTTGCCGACAATTGATACTTCTTATCTGACCGACGCAGTTAGTAGGGCTGTTGCCCTATAATTCAGTTAAGATTGCTGTTGCCCACTTGATACTGGACGGGAGGATCTCAGAATATTTTCTTCTGGGGACGCGCGAAAATGTGGCTGTGATTGACATCCGTAATTAGATCTTATCGCGACTCGTGAGTTCGGTCAATATATCTATTAATTAGTGTTCACATTAAATTTAATTTATTTGCATGATCGTTTATTTTGTGATTGTCAAAATAGGCTCACATTTCTTAGCTTCGTTTTATGTCATTTGCTAGCTTTAGTCTGCTTCAAACTGTTATGAATTATTAACCCTTCTTCGCATTATCTGTCGTTGAGATTTTCGTCTAGTACAGGAAGGTGGTCTTGTCGCCAGTCTTAGGTCTAAGAGGCGTCCTGTTTATTTGAGGTACCACGTGGCGACAGTAAGACCCCCTGTTGAGCCACCTGTTGGACTGGAATGGTGTGTGTGCATGTTGTGTAAACAATACACAATTATAGCGACAGTACGCAATATGTTTTTGAAAGTGTTTCTTTTTCCTCTCTCAAAACCCGTCTTGTATAACCAAACACGTAATGTTTTCTAACCACGCATTTACAGTGAACGTAATTGTAACGTTGAAACGTTGATTTATCTGCCTCTCCTGTGGGGAATTTTCATTATGAAATGTGTGTTAGTCATAACTCGCTCTGAGGTGTCCCTTCTCGGAAGTAGTTCAGGGAGCAATTGATTATGCAGCTGTTCCTCACCAGGCTGTCCTTAGCCAACATGATGGATGGAGTGCTTGTGTGGGTAGACTCAGAGATGAGTCAGAATAGCATAATTAAAAAGGACATAGAAGCCATCTGCACCTACACATTCTTTTGATCCATATCATGACTTGATGCATGGTGTAAAATGTGTTTTCCAAACAACTGAATTAAGGATTTTGCAGAATTTACTTTAAAGTAGTAAAATTTGATCTCTGGTGTTATTTTACACATTTTTGTTTATGCTCCTCTGAAGCATTGATCCAGACCAACAAACCATATCTATGGAAATAAACGTCCTTGCTACTCGACGCTAGCGAAAGAACCCAATTCCACTTTGTGAACCAGCCTTCTGTAATGGACGATCTTTGTCTCTTTTAACAGGTTGCATGCTGTGTTTTGGTCAGTCAGCCTTTTTCCGTTTCAACCACCCCGAGGAGGCCTTAAGGATGAAGAGCATGCTGCCTGGAAATAGCCAAGGTCCAACCACTTACCAAACACACCACTCTGGTAAATGCCATTGCTTTACAAGAACCATATAGATGTAGACAATGACTACTACCCTGTGGTCTGCTATCAAGTCAATTCATTATGTTAACAAAACGCCATTGTTCAATTGATGGCAATTCATTATATTGCAGTTGACATACATTCCAATTAGAATTCTGCTTGAGAGGTAGTGAACGAGGAAGGTGACAGTGTTATTACTGGTAATGAGGGTCTTGGCTGGAAACACATGTGAGGTATGTCCTAAATTGTACTGCTTATCATTTTGGTGTCTCCAGTCCAAACAATAGTTACAGACCCATGCTGTGCCTCGGTATTCGATCATCCGCCTGAGCGCACAGATTTTGTATCAACCATGTAATGTTGTCTTAGTGCCAGCCTATTGCAACGCTCTGTGGATGATGAGTCCATTTTTCTCTGACCTTAGAGGCTGAGACCTCAGAGGGCCTAGTCTACTGCCTATGTGTGTGTGTTTGTGTGTGTGTGTGTATGTGTGTGTGTGTGTGTGTGTGTGGGTCTGTGAGAAAGATATCCACACTTTCCTGACCAGGCACAGATTGCATCTGCCCTGCTGGAACTAGGGGACCTACAGCTTTTATATTTAGCAGCTCCTGATCCCTCTAGGATTACAGCGCAGCTGAGAAACAAAACCTACGACACAGGGTGTGGTCCGGACCAGGGTGCATGGAACAGGCTGTAGAACTGAGCACGCCAGGCACTTGGCACAGTTACGCAACATTCAATGCTAGTGGGTCTGTTTGCAATGGGCAGGGAACATGCATTCTTAAACCACATTTTCACCACATTCCTAAACCACTTTCAATGTTCTCTTAGACTCCCATGCTAGCCCGAATGGGAACCACCAGCACCAGCAGCCTGTGACCAGCCCTCGCAGCCTTACAGGCTCCAGCACCATAGAGCGAGACCTCCAGGACATCATGGACTCCCTGGTGCTGGAGGATTCCCACATTTCCACATCTTCTCCTGCGTATAGGTCACTGGCCCACCACCCCATCCCATCAGAGGTCAATGGAAGTGGCTCCAGGCAGACCTCTCTCCCCACCAGCCCTAGTGCCTTGTCCGAGGACTCCAGCTACGACAACGCTTCACCACCTTTCTCCCCGAGATCAGCCGTCAACACCAGCTGCAGCAGAGCCTACAACAGCCAGTCCTCAGTTACTGCATTTTCTGCCCCCCACCCACGTGCCTCCCCACCTGGGGCTTCTGGTGCCCCCACAGATGGGCAGAGGGTCCCCGAAAGCCCCAGGCTTTGTAGGAGATCTCTGGTGGATGGACCTGACCGCAGAGCTCCGGGCCAGAACCCCCCCACGATGCGGGGAGGCACAGAGAACGGCACGCTGCCAGCCAGCTTCATCCCCAGGTTGGCGTCCAGACCCACCACAGCCTTGTCTGGTCTCATAGGCAGAGGCTCCTCCCTCCAGGAGCGAGCGCCCAGCCCCCAGTCTGACAGCCAACAGCCGACATCCGCCAGCTTGCGGGATCTCCCGCCTCTCAGCCCTTCCATGTCCCGTCGGGGGACAGCCGGAGCCCAATGTTCCCTCCCGAACTTCCCTCTGTCCTCACGCCCCCTCTCTGCCAAGCAAGCGTCAGAGAGCCCCCGGGTGCAGCGCAAACCCACCTCACTGTCTGAAGACGAGAGTCTGTCGGTGGCCAGAAGGGTGAGGGCCAGGAGTCGGTCCCCCACCACGCGGCTAGGCAGCAGGCAGCAGAAGACCCCAGGCCTGGCCTCCAACTCTGGGCACACCCCCATTGTTAGCCCCCAGAGCCAGAGGAAGGCTTCCGGTAGAGACTCCCGGCCTGGGCACACGCCCCGCACTCGGGAACGCAAGAACAGCATATCGGAGATCAGCGACAACGAGGATGAGCTGCTGGAGTACCACCGCTGGCAGAGGGAGGAGAGGCTGCGCGAGCAGGAGATGGAAAAGTTGGTGAGTGGTCAGAACATTTCCAGTACATTTTCAGCCGCTGCGAAGTGTGTGCGTTTGTGTGTGTGTGTGTCTCTGTGTGAGTTTGTGTTTTTGTCTGTGTATGTATAATGCCTTTTATACTCAAACTCATTCAGTAATAGGGTGTGCTGATGAGAAGTGAGATTAGAGTTGCACTTTGGAGCGGGCCAACATGTCTTTACATGTGTGCGGAGGTAAACGTTGAAACGGATTTTCCCTCCTTATTCTCCTTTCTCTTTTTGGATCTGTATGTATGAACAGGTGCATGTGTACAGTTTGTGCTGTTCGAGTGTCCCGGGACCAGGCCCGAAGCATGTCCAGCAGACGTCCTGTCTGAAGGAGCTGGCCTGGAGCCAGAAGGCCTGGTCCCTGAGGTGCTACTGGCATGGTTAGCCAGGCCGACACGCCCGTGTGCATTCCTGCAGAAGTCTGAAGGTCTATGTCCATGGGCAACGGCTGGCTGCCTCACGCCACTATATTTACCCCAGAGCCATTTTCAAAATGGCTTCGTCTTGACGGGAAGTCCCCCCACCTGGTCACGTGGCCAATAACACACACACACACACACACACACACACACACACGCACACACTCACACGGGGGCATGCGTGCACAAACACAAACACAAATTCTCTCAACAAGCCCCCAGCCCCAGCCCTTAGCCTAAGCTTGACTGGCAGCTGACGGTGGCTCAGAGGGGGCCGAACCCGCTCCTCTTTTAACACCAGCTATTTCAGGACCCCCTCTGCTAGCCAAACGGGACGGTCAGTGACGACGCGCGACAGTGTCTCTGTGGGAGGGGAGGGCAAGGGGTGGGGGGGCTGTGGACACACTCCCTAGTATGTGCAGTCTGTTTGGAGACCAGCCTCTCATAAGCTTTGCTGCCAGTGTATTGCCTCAGGTTGTTATGCCATGGACAGGTTAGTCGAATGCAGCACATGTCTTCTTTGTTTCTCTTGAGTGTTGAGCGTTGCATAATTTTGCTTGGAATTTGGGTTGTGGGAGTTCTAAGGGTCATGTCCAACGGTGTTGGTGCCTGTAAGTGAGTGAATGTGGCATTGTGTGTGTGCATACTTGTGAGAATGAAGATTTAAAAATGTAATCCCTTGTGCTTTATCAGTTCTCACTTATCCTTGCAGTGTTCTCTCGTGACGGAGATAAATTGACGTGCAGAAGGAGTGTGTGATGAGAAAGGGGATTTCAGCACGGCGCTTTTGAGATAATGTGGGTCATGGTTTAATTCACAGCAGCATTACAGAAACAGAGAGTACTGGTGGCAGGGGCCCGCCTCCACTGTTTGGTTTAAGCCTGCATTTCTCACGACACACTTGTCACACTCATAAATTCTTATCGTTGTAAGACGAACGCCTCTAGAAGTCTGCAGGAAAACAGTTGCCACACGGTGGTCGGCTTGTCTTCAAAGTCAGGGTACACGTTATCTTTCCTCTTTGGTGCTGTTGATCAAGACTTATCTGTGTTTTGCAAAATGTTGGAAGGGATTGCCTCTAGGTGGCAGCCAAGCATTACGATCTGAGAGAGTTTAAGACGTAACTCAGATTCCGTTCACTAACATCAGCTCTATATAAACACACTTATATTAATAATATAATATTCAGAGATTATAGCAGCGCTTTTCAGTAACTCGTTGAGTTGGTTGAAAGAGCTATCTATCTAGTCTCTGTTTCTTCTTTTCCTTATTGTTTTCTTTTTATATAGAAGGGTGAATTGCATCATGGTCCTCTGAAGATTGGATTAATCTAGATAGCTTTGATTTATTAAGAATCAAATAAATGAAGATGATCTTGCGTGATCACATGTTGGGGAAGGTACCTAATGACTTCTGGTGCCTGATCCACAATCTGCTATATGAGTTATTGCAGCCCCTAAAGTCACATGGTCATTGATGTGGTCTGACATAGTGTCATCGAGTGGGGCCGGTCCTGATGTGGGCACCCCCAGTCTCCACTCCATGTGCTGAGGTAGCGCACGGTGCCAGAGAATGACAGGCCCACAAGGAGCATGAGCAAGATGGCCAGGTCAAAGGCTAATGTTGGTCATTGGGCAGGTCACTAGTTTCAAGAGGCGGTACACTCTTTTGTGCTTGTTTAAGACGTGTTTGTCGAAGCAGAATGTCACCAACTTGCTGTGTGTGTGTGTGTGTGTGTGTGTGTGTGTGTGTATGTATGTTTGTTTGTGTGTGTGTTTCTGTATGTGTGTGTACTTGTTTACAATCAAGTTGTCCTATTGTGCACTGTTTGTGGTATAAGGTAGTTTATTCATTTGTATTTTTCTTCTTTCTTTTATGTTACACAAACATTTCTTTATGTTACATGAACAGCGCGTGGCAGACCTTCAATAGTTGGATTGATAACAGCATTTTTGCACTAATAACATTGGACTCTGCTAGGTGTAGTCTCCTTTTGTACAGTGAAATATGAGCTTGTTTCTCAAACTCTTC
>JAVQJS010138201.1:0-7500 GCA_036024795.1 Galaxias rostratus | reverse complement strand
GCCTATTTCATGTTACTTTGAAATTTCACTGTGGCTCTTGTGTTTCCCTGCTTAATTATATGATGAAACTGATTTGCCTTAGAACAACCACGTGGAGAAAAACACATTCCAGAGCTCTGTCAGTTTCATCAATAGCTACAAGCACTGGCCTCCAGCTAAGCAATAACCTGCATTTGTGTACTGGATTTAAATGGGAAGTTATCACACAAAGTACATCTGGTGCGTCTGGCGCATACAAAAGCTTGAGAGTAGGGGCAGGTTCTCTACTGGCAATGGAGTTGCGATGGACACAAACATATGCACCACATGAGGATGTATGTGTTGGTGCATGTGTGTGAGCAGGAGACGGAAGCTCTGGAGAGTGGGACCAAGCAGTTTGAGGACCTTGAGTTCCGTCAGCTGGAGAAGGAGAGCAGCTTGGAGGAGGAGAAGGAGAGCCTGAGTCGACAGCTGCTCCAGGAGAGGGCCGAGTATTATTGCAGTGTGGCCAAGAGAAAGGTGAGTCTCTGTCTCTCACACACTCCCACATGCCCACACACATTGAGCAGAACCCTCTGACTCATCTGACCACGCCCACACTTGGTTGTCCCTCAGGAGAAGATGGCTGCTCTGGAGGCCCAGGCTAACCAGCTGGGGGTGCAGGCCGCCCAGGACTGTGAGAGGATGGCCAAAGACAGGACCATGGCTCTGCAGCTGCTGCACAAGGTGAGATCCTGCAACGTTGAGCCACGACACGCAGTGGATGACCTTTGGTGAGCCATTTCTGGAGCATGTTAACAGGGGAGCTAACATGAGCGGTGTTCTTGTTGTCGGTGCGCGTGACTTTTAGGAGAAGGACAGGCTGTGCACCCTGGAGAACAGGCACCACAGTCTGACGGGGACCAGAGCCCTCCCCCAAAACAACAGCACCGCAAAGGAGGTGAGCAGCAAGGCATCTGGCAAGAACCATATTGCTCGCAGACTCAGAAAGAGGCTTGCACAGTCAGTGACCTCTCATGTCCTCTCATGTCCTCCTCATCATTGTGTGCAAAAGTGGGGAAAGGTTAAGGTGCTCTATGGAAGGTTAAAGTACACTAGAGAACGGCCTTGAAAATGGTAGGTGTGATATTTAGATTTTCATCCTTTAGGGTAAACACGTTTCCAATTCAGCAAGCCAAGGCTTGGGGTTGACATTGTAACATTTGTAATCCCTACATGTTTCCTTAGCCTTTGTCTTCTTTATGTAGGTTGTTCAGTCATAAACAAGGCTAAAGTAGCTCAGACATGCTGGTCTTCTTAGATTTAATCAATGTCTTTTTGAGACGTAGCCTCCCTCAAACGTGGCCATCGGGTTTGAGTTGGACCAGACCACCAGGCATCTACTCGAACAAATGACAACAAGAGGGACACTGTTTATTAGGGAGGTCGATTACTTTAGATACCCTGGGCTCTGATTCCCAAATATGGCCACAGGAAGTCCTTCACATCAGCGAGCCCGACCTGGTGGAGGAGGACGGCCCTCCTTCAACTCGCTGTCCCTCTCCTCCCTCTTCTTCTTCTCACACCCCCTCTCCAGAGCTTTGTCCCCCGCCTTGTCTGCTCAGAGCACACGAGGTAACATCTCCCCTTCTCCTCCTCTTCCTCTACTCCAGGCTGCCTCCCTCTACCCCACTGACTACATAACATGTCTGTCACGCTGTATTGAGAGTGGTGTGCCCACTAAAAGGAAATGGTGTGCATGGTGGTGAACAACTACAACCACTGGATCTCTTGGTGGTCGCCCTGGGGAGAGATTATGTGTGCTTGCCAGTTTTTGTATCTTTTTTTCTCACTTTTGTGGTCATTGACAGAAGGAACTTTTTAAGTGCTTGAGATCTTGGACATGGGTGACTTGGTACTTGGTACAGCATTTTGCAATCTGTCGTGTGAAGGCACTGGAACTACAAATAGGAGCTTGGTGTATGTTGGCATGAGTAGTGTCAGGGATGCGTTTGTGTGTGTGTGTGTGTGTGTGTGTGTGTGTGTGCGTGCAAAGAATCTCCTGCTGCCCGGTTCAATCTGTAAATCCCTGTGATTTTGGCTGCTGGAGCAGGAGTACCTCAAGATGTCTGACGTTTTTAAGATGTATGGCAGTGGTTCTCTGCACCCCTCTTCTGTGGTCCCGGCACCCCACTGCCTCTCTGTCCCTGCAGTTCCTGCTCCCCCCAGTGAGGTACCAGCACCGTCACGCTACGTCTCTCAATCTGCTCCTCTTTTGTAACCTTCCATCCATAGCACTTCAGTGAGTTGACTACATGGCTTGCTTGCAGATCTTCCTAACAGACATTTTGTTTCTTTTCCCAAATCTCCCCACCTGTCTCTCTATGTGTGCATGTAAAAAGGAGTATATCACGGTCAGTCAATTGAGCCAACTCTTTGGGGCGCAGAAAGTCGGCCCCTCTCCTACTTCCTCTATCCAGTCATTCCAGCTTGCTTTCTCTGAACCCGCCTACTCCTCCTGCCAATCAACTCATTGGGGCCCCTCCTCCCAGCTCTCAGATGAGGTGTGTTGCTCGCTGACCTTGTTTCACCTGTGGGAGATGATGGATATTATACACTAAAGATATAGGAAAGGATTAGGCCTGTATGATGTTATGATGTGCACTCTTTTTATTGTCACTCTTCATCTTCTGTCATTTTTCATCTTCATACTTCACAAATGGCCATTCCATCGGTAAACTAAATATTTCTATAGTTGTTTGCATTTTTCCTCCTGACTGCCCTGCCTATCCTTTTATTTCCTGTTTCCTGCCTGCCTCTTACCTGTTGCCTGCTGCTGCTCTGGCTGCTGGACCCTAGCCCGAGTGGAGCCGGCCGCCCAACCCTGCTCTCAACCTGGAGCGATGGTACCAAGACATCATGGCAGATGGGGGGCCCCTTCAGGGCTGTCCTCCCCCACTGCCCGCTAAAGCTCACGCGTCTCGCAGGCAAGGGCAGGTAAACACCCCCCACTCCCCGCCTAGGATCCCCTCCCTTCTTTTTCCGGCACCATCTTTCAGTGCTCATTCAGACTCGTTACGCCAACTCTCCCTGGTTCATGTTGTGTGTGCGTGGTGTGTGTGATTGACATCGAGTTCTGTCATATTTAACATTTCCCAGATGAGTTCTCATTGAGCACATTGTTATAGAGCACGAAGGTGTGATGCTGTGCTGTTCAGAATGCATTTTTATTTAGAAACTGTCTCTGTGCGGTCCTTTTGCGGTCGTTGTTGTTCTGCCAGCTCCCCGCTTCTCCTTTAGGTGCGTGTGTCTCTAAAAGCCTGTCTCTCTGTCTGTGTTCATTCTGCCAGGGGGTTCGCTCCAGGCCTGATGGGGAGGTGGCGACAGCACACTCACACACTAACGGCACCGCCACGCCTCCCCACTCCAACGGAGTCACAATAGGGCAAAGCACCCCCACCACGGTAAACACAGGATAATCCACACGGCCCTTAACACTACAAGACTACTCTTTGTTGTTATGAGTCTACCTGAGCTCCTTTGTGTTTCTCACAGGGACTTCAGCTAGTTCCAAGAGACCCGATGGTGTCTTCCGACATGGAAGCCCGAAGGCACCTGGTTTTGCAGAGCAAAGGTAAACTCAAGCAGTCCTCAACACTCCCCTTCAGAGACCTGCTTGAAAACTCCACGTTGAGAGGAAATCATTCTTTAGCAGCACAGAAAAGCTTTAGAGACTCCCCCTGTGTTCCGTATGCAGTCAGCCTTGACAACAAGGTCAGGAGAGGAGAGACTGGTGCACACAAAAGAGTTGCGTTGTTGCCGAGTCTCAGTAGAGGGAGCTCAAGACCTTTGTCTCACCGAGCCTCCTCCTCCTAACAGGTTTCCCTCCCATGGTCCACCACTCCATTCTCCACCATCAAACGCCCCCTGCTGGGGACCAGGCGTACGACACGCTCAGCCTTGAGAGCTCCGACAGCGTCGAAACCAGCGTCTCCACCGGCAACTCCGCCTGTTCTCCAGAAAGGTGAGAGACGGGCAGGCTGGCAACCGCCTCTGTTTCCATGGGAACACTCAAGTCTGCCCCGTCTCCCTGAAGAGGGGTCACCGCTTTGTTCCCCCGATAACATGCCTTGTTCCATGCCTGCTCTTCCCCTGACAACAGTTGCACTGCCAGTTTCCATGCCAACCCCAAGCGAAAGGCGAGAGCCTCACCTGTTCCAAGATTGCGCCGTGCTCCTTTAAGCGCAGGCTGAACGACTCCACTCCGTCTGGGCGGGTGACCAGATGTAGCAGACGTTTCTTTATCCCGTGGTTGTTTTTCCATAAGTGTGGCGTGGGAGGCATGTGTTGACATTTCCCTCCCGAGTGTCGTAGTAAGTGCCCCCTGAGACCCACCCTCCCTCCCTCTGTCTGTTGCAGTGCCAGTGGGCTGGAGGCCCTGAGGATAGAGGAGATGGAGAAGATGCTGAGGGAGGCACAGCACGAGAAGGCCCGGCTGATGGAGAGTCGTGTGAGTCTAACACACCGTGCCGCCAATTAAAGCACAACCAGGGGAGGAGGGCCGTGGCCAAACGTTCCGCCGCTTTTTCTCCAGCTAAACATTTATTCATTCCCTTTGGATCCATTTGCTCCGCTGGTGCATTAGTGCATAGCTTGTATTTCTCTGGGCAGTACCGTAAGTTAAATACGTGCACTGCTTTAAAGCTGTACAGGGCAGAAAGAAAATGATCAAAGTGTAAGGAAAAGATCCACAGCACAGCCTAATGTTCAAAAAACACCTTGGGGATTGAAACATCATGGCAGTGTGTTCAGAGCGTCTGAGTGGGCCAGTTCCATTCCCCCCACACTGTATGCCTCTGGTGACACTTTCAGTCACTTTGTCAGTGTAATATTTAATCCCCCGCCATTGACTTATGTATTCTTCCTGTCTCCCCGTTGTTTCTACTCTTCCCCTCCGTCTGCTCCCCACTCTATCCTCCGGCCCCAGGAGAGAGAGGTGCAGGCTCGGCGGCAGATGTTGGAGGAGGAGCGGAGGAGGCGTGAGGAGGCAGAGAAGAGGCTGCAGGAAGAGACGAACCACAGGCAGAAGCTGGTGGAGGAGGAGGTGAAGATGAGAGAGAAGCACTTCTCCCAGGTCAGTTGAGTAGCGGGAGGAGGAAGGGATGAGGGGGGGCAAGACGAGAGACAGAGAAAAAGTGAGAATGGAGAGATCAAAGAGGACGGGAGGCGAGACAGAGAGAGAAAGAAGTGAGGGGGAGGGAGTAAAAGGAATAAACAAAAGCGGAGGTGGTGAGTGAGTGCTCACTATAAACCATAATATACACATCAGTTTTGCTTTCATCTCCTCTTCTCATTCCTAATGGTCTGTTTTAAATTTGATGAATAGTAAGTGTCTATAAATGCACTCAGGACGGCAAACATGTACCTGGCTCAACCCATTATCCACGGCTTATATCAACACGTGAAGGTTTTTTCTGTTAACTTTGCTTCGAGTCAATGCGTGTCAGTCCGGCCGGATTGCCCCCTTTGTCTACCCAGGCCCGCCCGATGACCCGCTACCTGCCCAACAGGAAGGAGGAGTTTGACCTACGAGCCCATGTGGAGTCGTCGGGCCACAGCATAGACACCTGCCCCTACGTCCTCCTCACCGAGAAGATGTGCAAGGGCCACCTGGTCAAGATGGGCGGCAAGATCAAGTCGTGGAAGAAGCGCTGGTTCGTCTTTGACCGCCTCAAGAGGAACTTTGCCTACTACGCGGGTGAGGACAAACTATAGGGATGGGTCGTAATGCTAGAAACTAAGCTTATTATGCCGGTTAAAATTAATGGGTATCAGTTCTAAGTGAATTCAAAATGACTGGGTATTAGTTTTAAATTCATAAAAAAAAGATTGTGTATGACTAATAAATGAATACCAAATGACTGGGTTAACAGCACAATAACACCTTTACGCACCCTTTCTTATAGTGAAAAGCCTGGTTTTATTTTGGAACGGCATTCAACTTATTTCACACACTGAACCTCCCTCCGTTTAGCTATAGTGGATTAGGGTTAAATCGCATCCCTTGTCTGGCCACAGCTTCATTAGTTACTCGATAATAGGATTCTATTCGGTAGTACAAGTTGATTTTCTGCTTGACTTGGTGGGCCAAACTCCAGCCATGGCGCTTGCTTGGCGCCCTCTTCTCACTTGTCTAGCCTTTTCACCCCCTCAATCCTGACGATGATGATGGTGGTGATGATGGTGATGAAATAAGCTGCAACGCTCTCTCTCTTGAGCGGCGCGTTTCCAAGGGAGAAGGTTTGCTCCTGGCTTGTTTCGGGACTAACAACTAAACGAAACTCACAACATTTCAAAAACATTTATCTCATTACTAAGCAGATTTGGCTCATTTGAAAGAACAAGGCACAGTAGAAAATGTGGAATGGATTTCAAAGGACTGCCTTTAATTGTTGTCGGGTATTTGTCTTGGGCCTGGCACTTTTATTTCACAGCAGAAAAGAGGAAAACACTTCACTACTATTTATTTGAACAAGACAAAAATACAAAGCATTTAGAGAGAACATGCTTATGACAACACTAGTGGGCATTTAATTATCAAGCAGGCCTTTTAATTCTAAACAAAAACAGAAGTTTGATATTAAAAGCATTGGTTGAATGTAAATTCCATGGAGTACAGTCCAGGGTGTGGCTGAGAAAAGAAAGTCTGAATGTTGCATCAGTATAAGCCGTAATAAACCTAGGCTTCTGTCTCTCCCGGCAGACAAGCATGAGACCAAACTGAAAGGGCTCATCTACTTCCAGGCTATCGAGGAGGTCTACTACGATCACCTACGCAGTGCCACCAAGGTATAGAACGCTTCTTATTGCAACATTTACCACAACACACTTCAGTCACAGATTCAAGATACGTTTTGAAATGTACAAACAAAAAGTTGCAGTTAAAGAATGTACTAACAGCGTAGTTTGTTTTTTACTTTTCTAATGTAAACAACCAAATCAGTGAATACTAGTAGTTTGTTTTTTTAAACACCAAATGTTTTAAATTCTTTAAATTAAATTATTTAAATGCATTTTCATTTTAAATATCTCACAGTACTAACATTCTTATTTGAATGTGAAATTATTGTCATACTGCCATGACATTCAATTACAATTTAAATGGTTAAATTAAATGGTTCAATGGAACAATATTCACACAAGTTGCCGGAATTACTTCTAAATATTGCTTGCGGTTTCACCCTGCCCCTCTCTCACGTTTCACTCATAATTACAATAACCATCTTTATTTTGAACAGAATTGACATCTGTCTTTAATATTAGGAGCCGTCAGTTCTGGGATATTTCAGTATGAAGTGTACTTCTTTAAATGTCAATACAATGCATTATATACGTTAAAAATGAGCTCAGCTCTTTCTTCATGTCTCTTCTTTCTTTCTTTCTTTCTTTCTTTCTTTCTTTCTTTCTTTCTTTCTTTCTTTCTTTCTTTCTTTCTTTCTTTCTTTATTTATGTTCTTAAGAGTCAAAAACAATCGATGAATT